>JACYXV010000145.1:0-22620 GCA_016859225.1 Thielaviopsis cerberus | reverse complement strand
GACGTACGTAGCTGTACATCGATCGATGCAGACTACGTGCTGCGTAAGTTTTGCGCAGCGTGGCATAGCCGCTAAGCATGCGGCCGAGGAGTTGGGCGGCTTCAACATCTTGCTTGGCAAGGAGTTGCAAGGTGGCGGAGCGGTTGGTAAGGAGCGAGTCGAGGCGGTCGTCAAGATCAGCTTCGGGTGGGAAGACGGTGGATTGCAGTAGGGAGTATGCGGTGAGTAAGTTAAGGACTTCGCGGACCTTTTGCGGTTTGTGAGCCAGGGCATAGTACCACAGCGCCTCGCCATATTTGTGAGAGTCGCGACTCAAGAGGTCGGCAAAGGTCTGTTTTTGTTAGTAGCTGCTTTGCGTTAGGCCTCGGAATAACAGGCTTACCTCTGCGCTCTCTTGGGCAAAGTTGTTCATGCCCAAATCAACCAGGATACGCCACACACGTTCCACACTGGAGCCCGAGTCGACATCGATGCTATCCAGCACATCGTGCAGTAGCTCACGGATTGTCTCCTCAGCCCGTGGCACCGAGTCCAGACGACCAAGCACTCGCGTCGCCATTTCCCAGCCGTATTCCTCTGGAGTGATCATCTCAATTCCAGCAAGCTCACGCGCATATGCCACGAGGGTAGTGTCCTTCATTCCGTCAATCTCATCGGGGCCCTGTTTAGTCATACCCAGAACTTCCAGGTCCATCTCGTCAAAGTCCTCTATGGCCTTGGGCGCACGCATCTCGCGCTTTGGCAGCCAGTGCGCCAGCGAGCCAATCTCAGCCGCAGCTGACGCTACAGGAAGTGACCAGCAGCGCATAAAGCCAATGGCAGCAGTGTAGTTGCCCTCAAATATGGCTGCAGCGGCCATTTCGCAGTGATTGAGAGTGTTGAGCTCGAACTCAGAGTCGAGAGCCAGATGGAAGGCCTCACATAGGCGCTCGGCATACAATTCCTGCTGCGTCATATTACGCGTGAACGAGCGCCGTCTGTCGTTATCCTGGTTCCACCAACCACATAGACCAACACTGGCCTCAAGCCAGTCTTGTGCCACTTGTAGGATAGGACCTGGTTCACCCTTGACAATATCAAAAAGCGAGCTAAGCTGTTGGTAGATGTCCCAGGGTACCAAACTCTCGGCTTTACGTGAAAGCGTGGTCATTGACGACTCGGTGCCGTTGGAAAAGGCGCTCTCACCAAATGCAGGCTGGGTGCGACCACGGCCTTCAGCAAAACGCGACAGGCGCTCCCAGGCCGAGCGGGCCTTGACGCGGAACAGCGTCCATTCCGGAGTCCAGATATTCCAGTTGCCTGTGCGACCAGGGCACTCATACAGCATCTCAATTGTATCCTGAATCGCCTTTTTAATGTTCTCCAACACACGACCCGTGTACTCGTAACTACCAGAGCGCTTTTGGGCTTGCTCCCAGCCAGCCGAGCTGAGCAACTCAATGACTTGGTTGACTTGGCCACGAATTAGCACAGCGCGCAGAGTCTGCCAAAACTGAGAGTGCGATGACGGGCCGGGTTCAAAGGTCAGTACCTCGCGGACCTGGTGGCGGTAGGGGTTATGTTCTGTCTCGAGCCAGCCAAACAGCGATTCTGGTAGCGGCACCGGCTCGCCGTTAGAGGAGTCGTCGCAGATGAAACGGGCGTGGTGTGTCAAAAGTAAAAGGTGGGCAACCCAGGAGGCCTTGCGGAAGTTTTCGGCGCACAAGCCGGGGCCAATCGTCGTCTCGTGTTCGTCGGGGTTGGGAAGTTCGCTAGCGTATGTGTTCCACAGATTGACCAGCGTAATGGCAGTAGTTGCCATAGAAGCATCCAGTCGTTCCTCATCATCTGTCGGCCCAACGCCCTCATTGTAAAGACCTGTAATCTTTTCCTCCGTCTTGATGATGATTTCGAGCGATTCGTTGTCTGAAAGGTCGGCAAATTCCATCTGCGAGTAAATGTCCTTACAAATCTGCGCATAGTAGAACTCGTTTTTCCCGGGGGTTACCCGAGATGCCCGGGCTATGATCCCAGCTTCGCGTTTCATGCGCTTCGTCGCTGCCGGAGTTGCGCGCAGCAAATCTTGAAAGGCCTCCTCGTCAAAATCGGTGCTTTGGCGCTTGTGCTGAAGGTTGAGGAACAGGTCTTCACTGTTGTCTTCGGTATCTTCAATAGATCGCCCGACCTTGTCGTCGAAACTCTCGTTGTATGTGGCGTCAATGTCGCGTTGGATAAGTTGGCTCATGGCCGCATCGAGCTCGTTCTCAGGTTCTTCGTCGTCTTCGTTCTCGTCGTAGCCTTCGCCATCTTGATAGTCGTCGCCGTCCCCGCTGAACTGAGACTCGTCCTCGGACTCTTCGTTAATGTCCAGTCGGAACGTACCGCTCTTGTTGTTACCCGAGATATTTGTGGACTGGTTATCGGCGTCAGTAAGGCCAAAAGATTTGCTCGAGCCTGCCTGCTTGGAAGCAGCTTGTGTCAAACGGCCGGTCGTTGAGCTTCTGGAAGTGGCATCGTTGAAACTTTGCGCGCCGTTGCCTTGGGCATTGTGCTTGGAGAACATTGTATCAGTCGATTAGCTTGCAAACAAGCAAACCGATAGACAGACGAAAGATGGACAACAGAAAGCTGCTTTGGTTACGCGATGGCAGAGGCGCCGGCCACTAAAGAGCTGGGAATCACAGGCGAAAAAAAGTTGCCAAGTTGATTCGCTAAAAATAAATAAGGCCGTGAAAAAAATAACAAAAAAAGCACCGAGTTTGGGTGTGGAGCAAAGCGCGAGCACAAGAGAGAAAAAAAAAAAGATTTTAATTTTGGCAAGGCTGAAGCTGATGTTTTTTTGGGGTCAGATCCCAATCAAGAGAAACTTTGATAAGGCTACAGTACAGAGATTGGAGGAGCAGTAAATAAATTAAAAAGTTGGTTATCAGCAAAGGAGAACGGGAAAGGAAAAAAGACTGTGCTAGTTTAGTATGCGAGCACTGGTACGTCACATTTAAAGTCAAAGGTTTACGAAAAGAGTTTGCCTCACTCTATAATGCAGGTCGCGTTGCTAACAACAAGTTCGGTAAAGTCTCGGTGAAGATTCTCGGTGGAAAGATAGACTTTTTGACCGAGATTAGTTAGGGTAAGAACCCTTGAGCGCGAATCTCTGTAAACATAGGCCGGAGATTGTTTTTATGGGCAATCGATTGATGGAGGTTAGACACTCGCGGGTATCAAAGTATCTTCCCGTCATCAGAGCAGCGTTTTCGGCGGACTTGCGGTTGACAGCTATGTTGAAACTGCTAGAAAATGTCCGGATCAACATTGCCAACTCGAACTAAGATATTCAGTATGGGGAGATATGGCTCATGGGCGTAGAATAGGCATCTCATAGGCAAAGATCGACGTTAGAAGACGTCTTATAAAACACTGGTAAGCCCTTGCGGGGGACAACTGCTTGCTGGGTTGCTGGCCACTGGGAGGTGAAAGGGAATGAGCTTGCTTACACACTGGCAAAAGCTGCATGCCCAATAAATGTCAAGATTGTGGGCAGTGGCTACTCAATGTCAGGCCTAAGAAAGTGGCGCCGCAACGTCATGAAGCTGAAAACAGCTGTATACAATGGCCGTGACAGAAGCCGCCTCCAACACAAACTAGCCCATCTAACTCATTGGTGCAATACATGGCTGCAACAACGCTTTCATTTCCGTGTTGGACCGTGCTGGCACTGGTCTTTGAACATCATAACTTTGCGGGATATCACGAGTGTCTCGAGCATCTAGACGCCGCCCTCCGCTGCCAGTCCTATGACGGCCCCGAGATTCTAGATCTTTGATTTCTTTTTCAACTAATAGAATATGATTGTATGGGGACTTTGTTCAACGTCTCATCGCACAGATTATCCCCGTGACTACCTATCAAAAGTTCTTGAGCCTTGATAAGCATGATGGAAGTTAGACGACTAGACATTGCAACTCCAATAGAAAGGAATATTTCGGGGACACTAACGCCGCTAGTCTATGCTGCTACTTTTTATGCTGTATATTTGGCGTTGTTCTTTTGGCAGTAGCTACTCTTATTGCTCTCATGCTATCAATAACCTCTAGCACATGATTTTGCTTCTCTTGCGAAGTGGCTGTTCCTTTGTTTGTGTCAAATATTCTCTAACAGCCATGCATGACGTCATGCGGGATTTGGCTAACATGATAAAGGAGGTCAACACATCTACGAAAGTGTTGAGTGCCTTCCCACGGCGCTCAAGCCTCGATTGGCCTAGGGCAGAGGCTCACCTTGATCTTTATGATCACAATCCCACAAGCTTCCGAGCCTGGCTCTGCATAGCTAAATATTCACGACCTCGAGACCTGTGATTTTCGTAGCGGTGACACTACACAAGATCACGGCTAGCAGCTTTGCCATTGCTCAAACTTGAGTATATCGTATCTTCATTTGTCTGCACGTATCAATGTAAAGCTGGAGTTACAGTCACGTAGTTGATATACTGGCTCATATCTTCCTTATGTAGAGTCTCGTAGATACAAACTCTCACTCGCTCTGTAAAACAGTTTTAAGAAGGTTCATCTTTTGCTGTAATAAAGGAATGGAGATAATCGATAGGCTAGCCCAGCTATAATCAGTTGGCCTGCAACACTGAAATGTACAACTGTTTACCGTTAATGACAACTCAACATCGGCTCGTGTCCCAGCCATGTTAAAACTGCACTGTAAATTCACTTAGCGGCGTTGGGAATGACGCAGCGCGTATCTGGTATAGGTGGCGAAGAAATAGATTTACGTTGACCATACGCCCTTGTGCAAGACGTTGTCTTTTTTTCTTTTTTCTATCTTGGCTCAAGTGTAGAAATAAGCCAGAGTGCACACCAAGATGACATATTTACTACAAAACCCTGGAAAGGTTTTCATCGCAACACACTGCATCTTACCCACTGCATTGAAATATAGAAACCCCTGGAATATATTGTCTCTAAGTCTAGTCTCTATTGTATATAAGCAGGGCAATGAGCTATACTTACAAGCGAGTGAGTGTTAGGATCACACTCTATGTTATGGCAAAACGCCAAAGTATCGAAATGGGGACTATGAGACATATAAGCAGAACATGGCATGTTCTATTTCTCATCTTTTGAGTCATCTAGGCTCCCTATGGAGCGCCCGGTTCTATCTTAGGGGGTCTGTGTTCAATTCACTTTTTCTTTGATCAAACCGTAGTCAGGAATTGGGTCGCAGTCAAGAAACAATCGGAGCAATTTACAGTGCCATCTAGATCTAGGCCTTGGCTTTGTAGTACAGCGCCCGTATCCAAAGATCAAGGTAGTGGGAAATGAACATATATTGGTCTTTGTACAACTTCAACAAAACCATGTTCCACAAAACCTGGACAAACAACAAAATTGTATTAGTGTTATCCAAAGAGCAGTATGTTTGGTATAGTACACTAAACTTTGAGCTATAAGATTTCTATATCGTATAGTTTCACGTCTCAGTAAAGACAGCCAGGGAATAATATGTGCTAACATAGACTAAACTATATCATCAATCTATCCTGGTTGCATTGGCTCAAGTATTTCCCAATGGCCACTTGAAAGCTCTACTAGTCGCATAGACGTACTTGGCATAGCGGCTATCCAAAATCTTGACATTTGTGTGGGAATTTAGCAGGATTTCTTGGACAACTCTTCTAGAAATGGAAATGTGTTTTGACTCCTAATATAAATGCATACATGGACACCAACATATGTATCTACAATATCTAATCCAGCATAACCCCTCAAGCATGACCCTTTCAAGCATGACATAATCCTCAGGATAGAAACCCTTTTAGTATCAAAGCCAGGATTCTCAATACTAGCATCAATCAACCTCTAGATTTTCAGCCCATCACAGACAGAACCATTCACTCTATCTTTCACCCGCACAAGAACGTATCCCACGTAGACAAACCTTTGACCTTGTGCTAGAATCAGACAAAGTGCCAGCCCCTAGGGCTCAAGTAAATCAAAATCAGAATGAGAATACAAAGTAGAAATAGAACGGCTCTGCCGCTGTTGGGTATTTATCTGCAAATCGCTGAAACCACACCGGAAATTAAGCAAAAACATCCTACTTTCGGCCATTGGCAATGCTTGCCAGAAACCCAGTAGTGTAAGATTCCAAGGTGACAGTTTGTAGAAACAGAGCTAGATATAGGAGCCCATTAAAAGTGAATGTACCACTCTCAAATCTTGGTTGCGGGTTGATCTTTGACTGGCAAGTAAAAGAGTTTTCTTGAGACCTACAGTTTCCAAAACAGCACTAAATAGGGCGACAATATGCTAACTACATCGAAACATGGAAGATTGATAGAAACAGTAACATATAGAGAAAATGTATTAAGCTCAAAAGATGCAGCCAAAGCCTCTCAACCTTGTCCTTTTTTCAACCTTTTAACATGGTCGAATAAAATAGCAACGAAAGATAGGCCATACGTGAAGTGGAATTTGAAGCAAGCCCAGAGACCCTGAATTCTCTGTTGGGCTGCGACAAAATTGTGCCGGATGCTTGAAGTTTGACATTCCTTTCAGTGTTCTTTTCCTTAGATTCAGGATCAAGTAACTTTCGAGCCTTATCAACGGTATCATAGCAGCAGTACACCTTTCTAGCAATGATGTACTATCAAGCAACAACACCTTGTATACAACGCATGCGCAGTGTGCCAATCAGTGTGCATATTAGAGACAACCCTAGTTAAGGGCTGTGCTTAACTCTGGAGATATCCAGGGCTTTTTCAGCACATGAAGCTAAATCGTTGTAGTAGAAACATCGAGTTATACTTGTCAAAGCAACTCAAACATGATATTGGCCATTCACATAGATTGGAAAGAGTAAAGTAAATTATCTCTGGTTACGGGGTTTAAGGGGATATTGCCCGGCATTTCAACTACTTTGTTCATTACGACTCAGCGGTTGATGTGTCGCCATCGTTTTGTGTGGTAGTTGCTATCACAATTATGAACATTGTCTCGGAGACCAGACTATATAGTCGGAGATGTCCTTGCAGAGGTGCAATAGTGAGTACCTTGAGCCTGTCTGGGAGCACAGGTGTAACAAATCACCCAAGAAAAAAGACTTGGAGCGAAAACGGCGTGGCGGCCCTACCCAACTCAGACAAAAGCCCCAAGAGAACAAAAGACGGGGATAAGTGACTTGCATGAGCTCAGCCTACAGAGAGAGACGTGCTGAAACAGGTCGAGCACAAGAGCACTACTGTCGGCAGACATGCAACAGGAAGAGTGCTTTCTAGGCCCGGAACCAACCGTGTTAATTGTCGCTCTGGCCATGGTGTGGGGTGCACAATTTGTCCGACCTTGATTTCCTAATCTGCCGAGGTGTTTTCACCTGTGCCTTTTCTTGACGAACAGTATTAGTTTGTCAAGCTTTTACTGCACAGAGATTTGACATGGTTCTACGATTCATCTCCCACCCAGTATCGATCGCAGTCTCTTTAGTACTTGAGCTGCAATATGACGTTACACAGCACATTATACCGCAGAAGTAAGGCAAGAACAGAAGCATGGCTAGCAGCATGGTTAGACAGCATACCATAAGTGGGGCTGTAATGTAAAAGGCGTCGAATATGATTTGCGTAATCAATATCAAGTTGGAAAGCCCCATTTCGATAAACCCATTCAGTTTCTATAGTATCTCAATATTCCTACATAATCCTGCAAGCTTTCCGTAGGAATTCCCGCATTTACAGCAAAAGAAAACACCAGGTTTCCGGTTTCCTTAATCGGCTTGCCGCGTTTTAAAGCTAGGTGCAGCGTAACTTCAGCGTTTGCTACTTTACAAGGCAGCCGAGCCCACTATTTCACCCCGCACCAAGCTCGAGGTTCTTTCTCCAGCAGCCTCCATAATAAAGTATATAATCGCTGCGTTTCTTTTGCCTATTGTTTTCTTTCCCTTCTTTTTCTCCTCTTTGATTGAGACCTCATTTCATTACTATTTACTCCTTTTTGAATCAGTTCTTCATTACAATGGCCGACACGGTTGGCAAGGTCAGTTGATACGCAATTCCATTTCCCCCACTTCAAGGTCCAGTTGGAGTTTGCGGTATGCACGAGTAAAAGTTGACGGCGTTTCCGCCTTGAACGGACCAAAGAAAACGCACCGTTGTGGTAACCCGAAGGCTAACCCCCCACTCTACTGTAGACTATTACCTGCAAGGCTGCCGTTGCCTGGGAGGCTGGCGCTCCTCTGTCTTTGGAAGACATTGAAGTTCTCCCCCCCAGAGCTCACGAGGTCCGTATCCAGATCTACTACACTGGTGTTTGCCACACCGGTACGTTTCCGATTCCTAGCTCCAATATACTATAATGCGCATACTAAAGTGCAACAGACGCTTACACTCTGTCCGGCAAGGACCCCGAGGGTGCTTTTCCCGTTGTCCTGGGCCACGAGGGTGCCGGTATCGTCGAGTCGGTCGGCGAGGGCGTCACCAATGTCAAGCCCGGCGACCACGTTGTTGCCCTGTATACCCCCCGAGTGCGGCGAATGCAAGTTCTGCAAGTCGGGCAAGACCAATCTGTGCGGCAAGATCCGCGCTACCCAGGGCAAGGGTGTGATGCCTGACGGCACCAGCCGCTTCAAGTGCAAGGGCAAGGACCTGCTACACTTTATGGGTACCTCGACCTTTTCGCAGTACACTGTCGTCGCCGATATTTCGGTTGTGGCTGTGCAGCCCGATGCGCCCATGGACCGTACGTGCCTTCTAGGCTGCGGTATCACCACTGGCTACGGCGCCGCGACTATCACTGCGGCTGTCGAGGAAGGCTCCAACATTGCCGTCTTTGGCGCAGGCTGCGTCGGTCTTTCGGTCGTGCAGGGCGCTCTCATGAACAAGGCGGGCAAGATTATTGTGGTCGATGTCAACCCAAGCAAGGAGGAGTGGGCGCGCAAGTTTGGTGCGACCGACTTTGTCAACCCGACCAAGCTGGAGGGCCAGACGGTCACGGAGAAGCTGATTGAGATGACTGACGGTGGCTGTGACTACACCTTTGACTGCACAGGCAACGTTGGCGTGATGCGCGCCGCTCTGGAGGCGTGCCACAAGGGCTGGGGTCAGTCGATTGTCATTGGTGTAGCTGCTGCTGGCCAGGAAATTTCCACTCGTCGTAAGTTTTTGAAACCCGTGAAGAACTTTACAGGTGCTAACATAAAGAATAGCGTTCCAGCTGGTGACTGGTCGTGTGTGGAAGGGTTGCGCCTTTGGCGGTGTCAAGGGCCGCTCGCAGATGGGCGGTCTGGTGCAGGACTACCTTGATGGCAAGCTCAAGGTCGACGAGTTTATTACTCACCGCAAGACTCTGGATGAGATGAACGCGGCTTTTGAGGTGATGCACTCGGGCGACTGCATCCGTGCCGTTGTTGATATGCGCAAGTAAATGTATTTGTTCTAGCATAACATAGCCTTGACGATATAATGACAACAAAAAAAGTAATTGCCGCATGCATATGATGACATGGCTAGCCTAGCCATTATCACTAAGATTTAACCCGTATTCCGGATTTGGCTGGTGTTGGTGACGTCAAGAATGTGAAAATAGGCTGGTGTTGAACAGTATTAAACCAAGAATTTAGGGTTATATGAGGGTTGCTGGTCTAAGCATGATGTCATCAAGTCACTTCCAAAGCAAACTACAGCCAAGCCCGGTACTCTACATTATTGGATAGCATTCCATCTCGGCTGACTACTGACTACTCTTACGAATTTTTGGAATGTGGTAAGAGGTTGGGCGACGCATAGGCAAAGGAGCGATAAAAGCCAGGGCAGATGAAAAGGGCTGGTCAGCCAACTGGAAGTGCAAGCCTATGAAGGATAAACGTAGGGCAAGATAGGAGAGCCAGCCAGATGGTGACGATAAGATTGGCAGACAAGAAAAGACGAGCAGGGACTTGGACAGGGCGGCAGATACAGTGCAGATGGGGCAGCAGTCAATCCGAAGGGCAAGCAAGTGAGCGAGGGGCATCTAATTTGTGAAAAGGGATTGGACAGCAAGTCCGGCAACGATGTCTGCCACTGTTTTTTTTTTTTTTTTCTTCTACTTTTCTGTGGTACCGCCTCTTCAGCGAAGGACGGTCAGCCACGTAGCAAGAAGCCGAGCAGCCACATCACGAGTACATACACATGTATGTACGTGCAAGTGTGTAGCGCAGCGTAACTTGACGTTCATCAGACATGTCAGACTTGTGGGCGGTAGAGACGGAAGAGGGAGACATGATGATTGGGGCCTTGTGTTGGGAATTCCCGTTGTATTCTCAACCATGGAAAACTAGCTTTTGTTCGTTCTATTGGATTTCCTCTGCCCTTTTCTGGTGGCTGCGGGTTGCGTTGGAATTAGGGTTTGATCTGCGATTTGCCGATTTGATTTGATGTGAGCCGCGGGATTTCTGCTTTGAGCTGTGTTGACAGGGATTGGCAGTTGAAAGGGTCTTTGAGCGCAAGAGTTGACCACAAGGCAGCCACTGGTACACGCAATTATGGCCAAGGCGGGTTTTGAAAGCTTTTGCGTTTTGAAGTTGGACCCTTGGCAGAGTGGCTAGGCAAATGAAGTACATGGTAAGTACAGGGTGGATTGATTGGAGGTAGGTTCAATGATTGAGCACGTACAGTATACATGCATATTCAACAGGCATGTACATATGTATGTACCTCCATCAGCTGGCGGGATCATTGATGAACAAGGCACACCAACATCACCATATACCACTCATCGCATATGACCAAGCGCGTGTATGTATTTACATGTTGCAAAAGGGGATCTCAGCCGTCATACAACCTGTGATGCCATTCCATTGCATATGCACCAGCGGTATAATAAGCCACAAAGTACAACTTTCGGGTGGCACATGTAGCATGGCAGTAGTGCGACTTTGGCCTTTGTTTCTTTTTGCAGCCAACGGGACTCCATGGCTCACGAAATCAATCAAGGGTGTATACACATAAATCAAACAACGGCTGGAAGCGCGAGCCATTTTTATCAAGGTTGCGTGCGGACAACCAACATGTGTGACCTGAGAAGCGAGCAAGAGCCGCTTACTTGATTTCTTTTATTGTGAATTTATGTTGCGTCCATATTAGAATATGTATTTGTCAGGCCTGGACGCTTCACGTTTACACAATCTATTCAGCGGGCGGGTGATGTAATCACAGATACCAAATCAAACGCCAAACTTGAATGGTTGAGCACGGTCGTCTTTTACGAATTCGTCCTTGTAGGTCCAGGCTTTGTCTTTTGCTTTTGCTTGTGTGCCAAAGATACGCTGGAACGTATCACCTCCGTCATAGGCTTCAAAGACTACACTGCGTGCTTGTAGGGAAGGCCCGGCTCGAGGAACGAAGCAAGAGGGGCTTCGTTCGGCTAGGAAGAGGCCTCGTCTGGTTTATGACTAACTTGTTTTTGGCCTTGTCTTCATGGACAAAGCGACGACTTCTTTGTGCTGGCTGGCTAGTTGGCTACGAGCAGGAACGAGCTGCCAAATACGGAATACAGCAAACGTATCAGCAGCACCCAACTTGAAATCTCGCACGGCTCTTGGTTCTTTTCCGTTCTTTTCTTGTCTGGTCTCTTCCGTAGCCGGCGGCGCATAACGCAGCTCAAACAAAAGTTCTAGGGAAAAACAAGAAAAAAAAAGAAAAGAAGGCAAAAAGGAGTGACTGGATAACAAAGAAAAGGAAAGACAACTGCGCCTTGTTTTTTTTTTCTCCTGTTGCAACAATCGGCCAGGGCGAACGGGCGCGCGGCTTTCTTTCAGGTTGGTTGACTGGTTGGTTGGCTGGTTGGCTGGTTGGCTGGCTGGTTGGCTCTTTGTTGAGTTCTTTAGGCGCTGCCTGGGCTGGGTCTGGGCTGGGTCTGGGCTGGTCTTGGCCTTCCTGTAAGCTGTGTGTATGAATATATGCATGTTTTCGGCCAGCTGATTGTCACACAATTTAGCTGTGGTGGCATTTGTATTTTGAGTAGTAAATCTACCAAGGGGAACTTGACTAAGGGTCAAAGATTAGAGGCAAGATGCCAGATTGGGCTGTTGGATCGATGGGTTATCTAAAAAGTCAGTCTGGTAGCTGCTCTCTCCTCTTTCTTACCTGCTTGCATTAGTAATTTTTGTAAGCACGTCCAAGGCGTTATGCGAGCCGATCTCTGCTGTAATTTTGAGCCCTTGGGTAGACCATAGTGAGGCTGCGAGAATGAAAAATCTGATTTGATTTGGTTATAGCGAGAAAGAGGAAAGCGCAAACAACGGAGACAAAAACAGACAAGGCTAGCCGCCCCAGGCTGCAACGGACGACCCAGCCATGAGTTTAGTTTAGTTGGCAGGAAACATGCGTTGCAACACAGCATGATATCGCTATCGGCCTGCCCACCTTGTACTTGTCTTTAAGCTCTATAAGCAACAAGTACCTGGTACCTTGTGAGGGCGTGAGGGATCGGCTCGGTAAGCTGTTGTGTTGGGCAGCGCCGGCCAAGTGGGGCGCGGGCGCCAAACCGCCTGCTTCTATTACTGCTATTGATTAAGGCGGGAAACCTGGAGCGATGCATCTAACGATGCGATAACAAATGCGATGAGCAAATGCCAATTGCAGTTACAGTTGTAATTGCCTTTTGAGACTTGCGATGGCTTTTGCCCAGTCCGCTCGTTGTAGTCTTCTTATTCGGTGGCTTTGTCGCATGCACGCACGCACACGCACACGCTTTTTCTATTGTGCTGCACCCTTTCCGTTTTTTTATAGTAGCATTTTTTGCTTTTATTGGCATACACTTCTTGGGCCATTCTAGCAACCCGCGCAGTTGAATGAGGCCTTGGGCTTTCGGATAGTACTTGACCAGACTTCAAATACACGCAACTCTTCTGTTTGTCTCCAGCAGCTTCCATGGTGTTTGGCCACAGCCCGCTAACTAAAACTCCTAGTTCGTAATAAGCCTTGACAAACATAGCTAGATCGCTTCTGCTTCCCGACAGGTCAAGATCGAAATGAGCCTGCCTAACGGGCCTCTGCCTCCGATCAGCTCGCCCTCCGCTACCGCTAGAGTACCGCTCTCAACACCAGTCCCGTGACTTACAACCATTAGAAATGGCAATCTCCTTCACCCAACTCGCCACTTTTTAGTGTGTGCTTGCTCTTACTGGCGCTAATAGTGAGCTTCGCCTTGTCCGTACATGAAGCATCGTTTGTCCATTCTGACGTGTTATGTTGTCTGACTAACTCAGCCTATAGTACTTTGGGCAAGTAAATGTATCTTGATGTATGCACTATTTCTTTGCTCGCTCCCAACCCAAAAGGGTGTATTTAGTACCAAAAAAGGCGATAAAATAAATCAATAAAATATGTTAAAAAAGAGAGCCTGACCAACAATAATAATAATAATAATAATAAAAAACAGAAAGCCGTCACCCCATACCAAATATACAACCAATACCACTCCGGAATATCCTACCCTTATCCTATCCTGTCCGTCCCTTCCTCATCCTGCGCTTGCCTTGCACTCTCGCTCACACATGCTTGCTTGCTGCCTTGATTGCTTGTGTACGTGCTTGCCTTGTCTTGTCCTGTGTACCTTCCTTTTGGCTCTTGGTTGTTGCACACCCTCCCTCCTCCCTCTCTTCGTATAAATAGGATTGTAGTTTCCCTCATATCCCCATTGCGCGCCTTTTATTCCTGATTCTCCTTTCTCTCTTCTTTTTCTTTTTGTTTCCTTTTCCACCTATTCATAATCATTGTCATTGTGGCTTCATTTCTTCTTTCTACCCTATTTCTCCTTCTCATCAAATCTCCATCTCTATCTCTATCTCTCCTCCACCTATAAATTGCTTATCTCCTTAAGGACCAATTTGCCTTTTCCCTCTTTCTTTGACCATCGCCACAAAAGCTACTCTTTCACCTTCTTCCCTCTCTTCATTCCCACATTCATCATGGCTAAGAAGGCTCGTTGCACCTTTAAGCAGTGCCGTGAGGTTGCCCAGCGCATCGTCGGCGACTGCGGCTTTTGCCATGGCCACTTCTGCGGCAAGCACCGTCTGCTCGAGGACCACAAGTGCTCTGGTCTGGAGGACGTAAGTATCTTCCGCTCCAGTTCTTTTGTTTCTAGTCTTTCATCTGCCGGTGCTGCTTCTGCTTTTGCGACAACACACTTGCAAACCCCGCCGTCTTCACCGCTGCGTGGTTCTGCCGCCCACAGCGCCAAAGTCTCAAAGAAGGCCCGCGGTCGTCGCAATGGCCGCCATGCTCCTATTCAGGCTACTCCGCGTTCGGCAAGAGAGCCTGCCACTGCCGCTACCAAGTGGTGGCTGGTGGGTCTCTATGATGCTCTAGATACGCTCAACACCGACTCTGAACTGTTTACTGACTCGGACGATAGTGCAAAAAGCAGTCTCACGAGCAAAACGCCGCCCAGCTCATCTCGGAGCGCACCGCTGTCGTCAAGGGTGTTTAACGAAACCGACTACGACGACTACTAAGCAGAGCGGATTGCCACCTCCCCTATCCCACGACACCGCTTGATGCATCATGTCTCGCAAAGTGGCCGATTTTGAACGACGGAGATTCGGTGATATTAATCGCTTCTCTTTCCTTCTCCGTGCCACATTATTTGACTGAGAAGATGCCACTCACACTTTTTTTTTTCTCATGACTGAGAGAGACCGGACACCAGAGACCATGCCCGCGGAAACAAGCATCAGCGACGGGCAGCCCTTTGTCGACTGTCTTGGCACATCACGTGGTGACGAGGCCCACCAGCCTTTGTCAGCCTGTGCATCCATCCATGCCGTTCGCTTGCGTTGCGTCGCCTCTTGCCTGCTGCACTATGTTGTGTCTGTGTTTCGTGTGAAGCAATGACCTCATAGTTCACTGGTGATCCGCTGCATTGCGTTTGTTTGCCAATCTAGGTTCTTCTGTTTTAACTTTTGGCCCACCCACGGGTTGTGATTTATTTGGCCTTGCCGCGAGACACACTCAAGTGCTGAATGCTTGTCTTTTAAGCCTGCGCCGCATCACCTGTGGCCCCCCTCCCCCCCCCTTTCTTGGTCTCTGGCTTGTATTTTCTTGGTCTCTCTGTATATCGCTTTTATTTCTCTCTGATCAATTGTGGTAATCTGCTCTGCTTGTCTCACTCGATTGTTGCTGTCGCCATATTTTGGCCAAGTCAATGAGTTGAGATACCCACTGAAAAACGGGGCCTCACTTACAGCGAGTCCCCGCTTATCAATCTCCTTTCAGTCTTTTGGCGTTATTTTTCTGTTCTTTGTTTTTTCTTTCTCCCATTTCGTCCACGACGAAATTTCACCTTGTTTCGCGGATGCCCAACAGACGCTTTTGCTTTTTCTTCACTTCCCTTGCCGCTATGGTCTTATCACTAGAGGTCAGCTGGGTGAGCTTTGGAAGAGGAGAAATATGGAAGGAATGTCAACCTTGGCACTCCCTTGGGATCTAGCCTACTTGCTTGATTCTCTGCCTTGGATGTTCATGGAGCATCTCACCGAGTCGCTATGCCATATCTTTGGCATTGTTGCTTTCGTCGCCGATTCCGCGTCTCATGGATCAACAGCCTTTTTGTTTCCCTTCTCCCTTTTAGCGCACATCTTTTGGGTTACAGAACACTACTCGACTGCCTTATTTTCCTGCCCTCTTCTCCATGCTTTGTTTTCTTATCATCAGTTTTTTATTTCTCGTCACGTCACTCTCTGTTCTCTCGACTACTTGCATCTCCGTCTTGTCAGCGTTTTGTTCATTGTTTCCGAAGGCGTGGGTTTGTTTAGGCGTTTGTTGTTTTTTCTCGAATTTATGGTTATGTTTTAGTTAGCTTTTGGTTTTCCTAATTAATAAGGGGATAGCATCACTTGGTCATGACAGGTTTTGGTATTCTTTTAATTTTATTACTTTAAATGACTTGTATATGTGACTTGCGAAAATTCAGCCCCGTGATTGGGGGAGCGTTAGTAAATGGCCAAATAAACGAGTCAATGAATGAATTTGATCGGTGCGTCACGAGGCTGGTTGGGCCTTGGTTGGTAAATGTCTGATTTGGTGCCCTCGATATCGAAACCCGACTGACATTTTACTAAAAAGTGTCGGACACCTTTATCTGCAAGGATGGGAGTCATATGGCACCATTTCCCGCGAGAGCTCATTGACAAGGTTGTGGCATTTAGCGGTTAGCGGGGCACGGTTATATATAGATAGATAGATAGATTTGACGCCTTTCAATGACGCTGAATCGAAACACCATTCTGAAGCCTTTTTCTCTGTTTTGTACAATCAGAGTTTAAGATAACAGGAGCGATAAAGCGATAAACAAAGAAGGGGAAACCCCCCCCCACTCTACAATCAGCAAATTGGGCTCCGATATCGTATCAACGGGCGGGCGGATGGACCGTGTAACTAGGAGCCAAAACGGCTAGATGTAAAAAGTGCCGCAGAGCCACGTGCCGGTCCTGCACGGAAAGTGCGGAACGCCACATGTGGCGCTACGGCTAAAGGGTCAATACTAGGAAAGACATTGAAGATTGTAGGTGTACACGGGACTTTCAACAGCGGCTTCTAGAAGAGCCTAGGCCTGTTCAGTTTTGACCTTGACAAGAGTCTCTGCCTTGGCATCCGCAGCTTCATCCTCCATTTTCAGTGCGCGGTTCACACTTTTCACGTCACGCTTGATATCCTCCTCTTTGCACTCGTTGCCATCTGTCTCATCCTTGTGCTCCTCCACCTCCTCCTTTGCCAGGGCTAGCCACTTGCGCCCCTCGCTAACCTTTCTCCGGTCTGCCGCCCGACAGAGGCCCTCCAGCCCCACTTCACACGCGCCGCAATTCTTGCCCGACGCCGGAGCCGGACACACCGTCTGGCCAAATCCCACCAGCAGCCAATTAATCTCGGCCCACTTGTCGCGCGCAGCCAGGCCTGCAGCGCCAGCCGCGTCTCTTCGGGCGATGACGTCGCGTTCCAGCCCCACATGTTGGTTAGCCGGTGCACGTGCACATCGACACCAATGCCTTCGGTGCGTTGCCAGGCGTGAGAGAGACACAGGTGTGCCATTTTGGGGCCGACGCCCGGGAGCGATGTGAGGCCGGAGATGGTGTCGGGAATGTCGCCGTTCCACTTGTCGCGCAAAATCTCCGCTGCCTGTTTGATGTATCTGTGTATGTGTGTGTCAGCGGCCTCGTAATGGCAGTAGTCCCGTGTGTCGGTTTCCCCCATGTCTTGGCGATTCTGTGGAGTTGGCGGTCCCCCACGCCTGCTAGACTTACTTGGTCTTGTTGTTATGAAATCCCACTGCCCAAATCATCTGATTCAACACGTCTGCCTCCACCGCCAATACATTTTCTAGATTCAATCCCCGTGGTGCTCCCGCTGCATACCCTGGCAGCTCTGTTTGCAACCTCTTCATGACTACTGCGTTGACTGTGTCCTTGGTCTGGCTCGACAGCATTAGCGCAATCAGCGTGTGAAACCGTTGGTCACGCGGACTCGCCGCCCGGTCAGCCAGGCGCTCACAACCCATTGTGTCAACGGCCGCGTTGCCTGCAATGCCGCCGGGCCGGCGCATGTGCAGGACGTGGTTGTACAAACGATGCCAGTCGGGCGGCGGCGTCGTGGACTTGCCAGAGGCCAACTTGCCAGAGACTGACTTGCCAGAGACTGACTTGCCAGAGACTGACTTGCCAGAGGAAGAGGACTTACGCGGAGCGCTGGCTTTGCGCTTGGCAGGTTTGCGTACGGGGGACGGCAGATCCTCGGATTCATATACATCGTCTGAGAGCAATGACGAATCCAGCGTTGCATCGCTCTCGCCGTCGCTCTCATACACGACTGCGGCGCGAGCACTGCGCTGTCTCTTAGACGCGCGCCGGCCAAAGTCTTCGACATCGCCCAGCACCTCTGTACCCTTTGCCGCCGAGCGGGCAGGCTCTCTTCAACGGCCTTATTGGCACCGCCTTGGGCCTTTGCAGCCGCAGGCTTTGCAGTCGGGATGGTTACATCATCGCATTTGGCTGTACGCGACCGCGTTGAGCGTCGTGGCGTCTCTGATGGAGTTTTCTCAGTGGCAAAAAATCGCGACGTCTCACGAGACGCCGGCATTGCAAAGATCAGTGGTGCACGTGATGCAGAGAGTCGGTAGAGTGAAAAAAATTTGGAGCGCATCAACTTGCTGTAAAATGAAGGCGGTATCAAATGCCAAACCAGTAACTGCAAACCAAAAGCTTCTGATTGGTGGATTTGTAATATATGGGTTGCTAGTGCACGTGATATACAGTCTTAAGGGTTATCGTCACTTCTATTTTCTCTATACATTACAGTCGTGCCTGAATATCTGCATCTACTATACTTCCATACACCACCGTCTGGTCCCTCGCCAACTGTTCTGCGCCATTCCGCACCTTGAATACATCGTCACACACCAACCGCTTATTGACCACAAACCGCATGAAAATATCCTGCGCTGGCGATAACTTTTCCGCCGTCGCTGCCATCTTAAGGAGCAACGTAATCAGCGCCTCGGCCGTGTCAAACAGCAGCACGCGCGCCTTGGCTGTCAGTGTGTCGGTGCTTCCCTTGTCCAGCGTGCGCTTGACGTCCTCCCACGCCACAATTGGCCGGTACTCGACGTCCCAGTCGTGGCGCACGCGGTCCCACGACGTGTTGATGACGTAATCGAGCGCCTGGATGGCCGCGTCGCCCGTTTGTGGGTGCTTGAGCAAGCGCACAAATTCTGCGGCGAGCACGTCTGTCGTGCCCTCCCAGATGGCGAGCACGCAGCAGTCGCGGTAAATGCGCGAGATGTTGAGAAACTCGGCGTCTTCGTTGTGCATGTAGCCCAGCCCACCGAGGGCCTCCATGCACGCGTACAGCGCCGGGATGGCATTCTTGCACACGTACGCCTTTGTAACCTGCGTCAGCACGTGGAGCAGTGGAGCAACCAAGTCCGCAGGTGGTGTCAAAGACTGTAGCAGCGGGTTTTGCGTGACCATGTCCGCCGTCGACGTGGGATGTTCATCCAACCCGAGAATGTACGCACAAAACACTGTTAACAAAAACAGGCCCTGGTACTCGGTGGTCAAGTCTGCGAGCGTATTCATGTGTAGTGGGCTCTCGACGAGAAGCATACCTTTGCGCTTGGGCGTGCCGAGGCGTTTACCGCTGATACTAATGGTGCGCACACGTGCATAGGCGCGAGCCACAGCAAGCCCGCGGCCAAGATACCCAACGGCCGCAATGGCAGAGTGTACGCGCGTGACAGTAAGCACGTTGTTGATTTCCTCGATGCCGCAGCCTTCAGTGCCAATGAGCCAGGCGCGCATGTCGCGCAGCTCAATCTCGGCAGTGGGAAGGGGCTTGGTACCCATTTTGTTCTTGAGACGGGATATCTGCACGCCGTTGGGGACGGTGGACTTGGCTAACGTAGATGCCGACGAGGTTGGTGGTGGCTCACGGCGCATGGGAGCTAGAAATGCCGAGAGGCCGGTGCCGGAAGAGGATGGGCCGGAAGTGTAAGCTAGTAGAATAGTCATGTTGGAATCTGTGGCGCTCGAGAACCACTTGAAGCCCGATATCTCCCACGGCCCCAGCGGGATGTTTTCCTTTGTACACGCCATTGTGGGCGCCTCTTTGTCGTTTTCTTCGGGTACATGTCGCTTCGCAACAGTTTCAGACTGGGACACATTGCTTGTGCTGTTGCGTTCTGTCATCCACTGACCGCTTGTCCAAGCAAATTCTGGATTCAGAGAGGTCAAATGATCCAGGGCATTCTCAAAGACGCGGCGCTCATCGGGCTGTAGGGCTTTGCCGGCAAGCTGTTTTCTGAGCAGTCTTGCAGCACCGTCTTGCATTGCCGAGGGGCACGTGACATTTGCTGTTGAGCCTTCCCACAAGTGCAATCTAGTTGGTAAAGTCAATTAGTACCCAACGCAAGTGCGGGGAATCATGTACGTGGAATGCGTACCTAAGAAACTGCAGCACCCGATCAAACGGGCCTCTTTTGTCTGTGTATCCATAGGCCACGAAGCTAGCACATGTTAGAACAAGCCTTGCCAGAAAGATCCGAGAACTCACCCTCTAGCGTGGCCAAAAGCCTGTAGTTTGCGCCATCCCTCGCTCGTCACCAACTCACTGGTCTGGCGGCCAAACGCATCTCGCCCGCTGCCTTTCAGGTACGGCGCATTCTTTTCCGCGTCAGAAACCCAGGCAAACACCTGTGGCGAGATAACATCACGGCCTAGTTGGCTGATTTCGGGGCGAGTCTCGTCGATGAAGCGTTTTGGGACAAAGACTGTGGACGGGTAAAAAGAAAAGTGGGTTAGTTTCATGAGTTTATGAAATTTCATCAGTTGGCGCTCATGTGAGAATGAGATTTCGCAACATGGTGAGAGTCAAGTGAGAGACAAGACAAGCGCCTCCAACACTTGCTGAGAGTAGAAAGGGAAGCCAAGAAAAGAACACCCACAGTTGAGCGTGCGTTGAAACGCCACATCGTCATAGTATTGATTTTCCAGAACCGGTGCTTCCTGGAAGAAGCCCGAATCTCTGGTTGCCGGCTGCATTGTATTGGGTGTATGTTGTCTGTAGTTTGACGGAAGAGTGTGCAAATCCGACTAGTCGGAATGAAAAGAGGGAGAAGCTCAAGAGGAACAAGTGAGTTAAATAAGTTAAAAAAAAAAATCAAATAAAAACAGGGAGTTGAAGAAAGATCGCCGGCAGTTGCTTTTCTGCAAGCTCTCAACAAGGGCCAGGTCTTCCTTGTCAAGTATGCCTGCCTGAACCTTTTATGCAAATTTCTAACAAGCCTGTCCAATATTAAGGGCCGACCGACTGTAGGAGCGTCTGGGGTTTCGTCTTTATACCTCTGGTCATTTTCTCGCTGCAGTTCTTGTTATCTCCTCACTGCAGCTCTTGTTATTTCCTCGTTGCACCTCCTTTTTGTTTCCTCTATCGCGGGTTGGCTGGCCGACCTTGTCGACTGACCTTGTAGGGCCGGCCCTTTTGCCTCGGTTTTGTTTCTACCACACCCCTTTTTTTCGGGAGCTTTGTTGTTGTGGTTATATCGGTCGCGATGTCAGAGGCGCATTCAGCTATTGCTCCTCAGTAGTCACTGTTGCATTTGCCACCTGTTTCCAGGGCTGTTGGCCAATCAGGTAGCAGGCAAGCAAGCAAACAAAGCTCAGGTCAGTGAAAATGCTCAATAAGTCAGTGGTTGAATAAAAGAAGGGGCCGAGTATATTATGAGAATGGCAGGCAATCAAGCCGAATACGCCCGCCAAAGAATAGACCAAGTCATTGAGTCGCAGAGGAAAACCACTAAAAACCAAGTCTGGTAACTCTTGCGCTTTGACGGTGCCTGCCAACCAAACTTGAAGGGAAACCATTACTGTCTGTGTGCCTCTTTGCCTCTATAGTTGAAGAGTAAACGCCCAAGAGAATCGAGAAACGAAATCATGAGACGCAGAGGAGGCAAACCTGTGCTCTCAAGCGGTCAACTACGACGTATTTGTTGAGTCTCTTGGAGAAGAAGAGTCAAATAAATCCCGCCCAGTTGCAGCTGTTTTCTTGGTGGATTCAGCTCCACGAAAGCCGGGCGTTTAGAGAACCAACCGTTGGGGGGATGTTCCAGGGTTTGTGGTCATTAGGGTTAATCAGTTGCTCTCTCGTCTTAGCTCCTGTCATTGCATCACGACAATTACAAATACCAGTCTAGAAGCACCGGGTTAAAAGAAGGACATTTAGCGCTTATACTTATTACTCGGCTACACGATTCCGCCACAAGACACCTGTCATGTCAAGTGACAGCCCATGACATCACGGCCCAGAGGTCCAGACAAATCCTCGCCGCGGCCCACGGTCAGATGCGGCCGGCCAGTCTGCCTACAACCAATTCAACTGGTCATCTTGCGGTTCAGATTCGGCACGCATGCAGAGTGCTTTGCATCGGCTGTTTGCGCAAGCGTCGGTGGCGGCAGCAGATGGTTTGTCTCAACAAGTCTGACTTTAGAATAGAGACACCTTGGCAAGATCACAGTTATAAAGAGACCATAGTGTTCGTCTTGGCACCTGAAGACTGCCAGGTCTCTCCCTGAGCCCATAACACCCAATATATCCACCATGGAAAACATCATCAACATCATCCTGCGCGCTCTGCAGCTCATATTCGCCATTGTCGTGGCGGGCATCACGGGTAACTACCTCGTGCGCTCGTCAGGAGTTAGTTCATGGCACCTCGGCCGCTTCATCTACACCGAAGTCATTGCGGCGCTGTCAATGATTGTGGCGCTGGTGTGGATGATTCCGTTTCCGGGGTCGCGGTTTGTCAAGTGGCCAGTGGACGTGGCGTTGGCGATTTGCTGGTTCATCTCATTTGGGCTACTGGTCAATGCAAGTCTCTTTTTCTCCTTCCTTCCCTCCCCCCTTATGGTCTGCCATTCGCTCTACTACCAATCTCTCACCACTTGCTATTTGTCGCTTACCCTCCACCATGCCCACGCATACTGACTTCTCTAGCGCATCGGGCGCAACTGCGGCTACATTCTCAACTGGTACTACCCCAGATTCCGCAACACCTGCGGCCGCTTCCGCGCCGACACCGCCTTTGCTTTTCTGTCCGCCATCGCCTGGCTCGC
>JACYXV010000144.1:0-22679 GCA_016859225.1 Thielaviopsis cerberus | reverse complement strand
CAAAGTACGCCTCGTCGATGGCCGCGTCGGTCGCGTCAAGTCCATGGCCACAGAGTCGCAGGTGCGCGGCGACGAACCGCCGACACCAGCGGAGCCGGGTGACTTTGGGCTCCGTGGGTTCCGTGGTGGCGGTGGCGGTCGAGGGGTAGCGGTGCAGCAGGATGTGCCGATGGCAGAAATCGGGCTGGATGCGTACATTCGTCCAGCAAAAAAGCAGAGCCGCCGTGGAGGCACTGCAAATGCAGGCTCAGGACAGGCACGAAATCCATTTCATAGCGATTCACCAGTTGTTTCCCAGGCTCCAGTTCAGACTAGCAAGTGTCCTGTCTGCCTAGATTTTGAGGGTGATGAGCAGGCTATGATGCACCATGTTGGCAGCCATTTTGATTAGTTTAAGCATGGTATGGCATATTCTCTATTTCATAATACATGACTCACTACTAACAATTTCACAGGGCTAGTATAGTGTTAATTTTCAAATTTCATTAAATTCATTACTCGGGGCTTTAAGAGCCCCCGCATTAAACTAATAGCAGCAATCATACCTTTGTCTGTTTCCATGTGCAACAAAGAAAATACCAGCGTAAACTAAATAAACTTGCGGACATACCAATACCGTCACTCATAAAATGCAATCATTAAAACACGCCCATACGCAGTGGCACTTTCCGCCATCGAACCGAATTGAAAACGACAGCGCACTCGAGAAACAAGAAAATCATCACCACCTACTCACATTTGTATTGTCCAAACAGCCCCGTAATGTACTCCTCAGAGTACCCATTCGGCCCCTTTTTCTAAGCAGAGTCGGTGTAGCACTCCATTTCCTGCGGTACAATGGGATTCTGGAACAGGCTCTCAGCCTGCGACAGGTCGGGCAGTGTAGCGCAGTACGGGAGAATCTCGACCCAGGCACACGACTGAGGAATGTCCTCGGCGCAGGAAAACTGTTCCAGCACAGCAAAGTCAGTGCCGCTGTAGTACTTGACAGGCTCCTTGCATACAGCCCACACACCAGGTGCCAGGACCGGCGCATTGATTCCCTCGATCTGGAAATCAGTGCTGGGGCTGCTGGTGCCAGAAACCATGACAACGGAGCCGCCGTGGGTCGAGGACACCAGGTTGTACGTAGAATACGAGAAGCCAAACGGCGGCCAGGCGTTGATCAGCAAGCTGTCGGTGCCCGAGCTGTTCCGGTAAAACACCATGGCGCTGCTTTCTTCAGTAAAGCCCACAATATTGATTCCAGCGCCGACATGGATGCCAGTAATGTACATGCCATCAATGCTGTTCAGGGCGGCGGGGCCAGACAGGATGTTAACCTTGAACTTGACGCCTGTCGAGGTGGTGACGCTACTCACATCGCGCTCTGTGACGGGAACCACGAGGGCCGAAGCAAGAGCAGCGAAGAGGGCAGCGAAAAGCATCGTGAGCAAAATAGAGAGGTGGAGTTGTTAGATAGTAAAAGAGAGTTGGGAATTAAGACTGAAGGTAGCAAACAACCAAGAAAAGCGAATGGAATAATTGGACAAGAGCAAAGCTGTACGCACAGCAAAAGAATTTATGTATTGAATGGGTAGGAAAGAGATGTCTGGTGAAGATGCAATGAGGAACGAATACAAAAGCAAACGAGGAACAGAGACTGGAATATATTTGCCTTTTTATAGTGTTCTTATAGTGTCAACAACAACAGCAACCGCGCCTTGGAAATTCAGGACAACGCCTAATACTTGGTCTTGGTCTTGCCTTCCTGCTGGACAGACCAGACCCATCGTCCACTTTTTCGCCACATACTAGGGAAAGATCCCCGTGATTCCTAGTCGTTGGTTCGCTGGAACTTTACCGCAGATATAATCCACTGTTGCTGTCGCTTTTGTGGGCATTTACCGCTTCCTTCCCATGGGTTTACTCAAACTCACAGTGCTGGTGATGCTACAGTGCCAATCGGCAGCAAGAAAACCTGACGAAACAGCAACTCTTTGAAAACAAAAGATCTTGTCTCCTTTCTTTCTATAGCGTTTCTTGTGTTTTTTCTTCGCTTAGTTTCTTCGCTTAGACGCCACCGCGTTGCTTTAAAAGCCATCTGTCGGCAGAAACAACGAAGCTGCGCCCCTCCCCGTAGCTTCGGATGCAAGCGAAAGATGAGGCCAGTAGGCTTGTTTACCTCTCTGCGCTAAAGCAGCCAAATTCGCCGCACTAAATTCTCAGCTCGGGACTCGGTCTGTAAGCAGGTAGTGGGGATTTTGCAATTTCGTCTTTGTTCATTAAGATGGATCATTTTGGCTAGCAGCAATCTATGGCCCTTGAGACAGAGCTTGTCAAAAGATCTAGTTTGCAAAATTTCCCGAATTTTTGGCCGGTATTGGCAAGGCATAAAAGGAAGAGGTGCCTTTGCGAGGGGTCCTGCTCAGCAGACTCCACAGATGAAAATCAATATTTCGGCGTAGATGTTCTAATTACTCAGCCTACTCTTCTCACGCCATATTCTATCACCCGCCTTACTAGATTACTTTAGTGTTATTTGGTCTTTTGCGTAGTCTTTGTCTGACCTTTTGCAAGCGTCTTTCTGTGCCGTTCCTCT
This sequence comes from Thielaviopsis cerberus, assembly GCA_016859225.1. Classification (NCBI taxonomy): domain Eukaryota; kingdom Fungi; phylum Ascomycota; class Sordariomycetes; order Microascales; family Ceratocystidaceae; genus Thielaviopsis; species Thielaviopsis cerberus. Next base: position 20,098 of record JACYXV010000144.1, on the reverse strand, counting down.
AGCGTTGTTGTATCACGATCATCTCGTCTTCGACCAACATCTTCCTCACTGTTGTGTTGGTTTTACGGTTGAGAACACTAAAAATAAAAACAGGCTCAGCTAGCATGGAAAAACGTTCGTATTGGAGCGGGTCACGTCGCACGAAAGCCCAGCAGCTCGCTGCAATGACGATGGCATCTCCCTAAAGGCTCCTTGCCGAAGAGTAGCTTCGAGCTTCACCCATGGTGGCATTGTGTAGCAAAAGCCCTTGGGCTCCTTCAATCGTAATAGCTTCGTATTTCGCTGATTATACTCTCGCTTGAAGCATACCATGTAGCTAGTAATATATTGGAGGCAACCAGCAGTTTTTCACACGATGGATCTGGCTTATATATTTTGTATGACAATTTATGACAATTGAAGGATTATGCCTATTGATTCAAATCGTTGTGTAATTTGTGAATATTACTGAGATTTCAAAAGTCATCAGATTGCGTATTTGATTGATAGGGTTAGGGTAGATATCTTGCAGACAAATCGGTGATACCGAATTCGAATTACCCCACATAAATTGCCATCCGTTCCGACATATATCGGACCTAGAAGCCGTTTACCGATGCTTGGCATTTGAGTGGGTGCTGCTTATCAGTCTTATCAGTGCCGTTTGGTAGCCAAGGTAATTTCTCGGAGTCCAAGTATGTAGGAAGCAATATTATCATTCTGTGTTTAGGTATAAGGCGTAATTACCAACCTCTTTCATATAAATCATAAATCCAGTGAGAACAATGCAAAGTTCATTAGTCTCCGATATTTCTTGAATTCCACGTGATGTATCGGGCGTGGTGGAATAATATAGTCCAGGTAAAAAAAAAAAACAAGAGCATGTGGTTCTGGTAAAGGCTGTTAGTAAATATATGGTGGAGTAGTCCAAAATTTAACAGGAAATACTACTAGATGCACAGCCTTGTAGGCCAAAAGTTTGTGCTGCGTCATCAAATGGCACAAGTTAGTTCGTATCATCTCGTCACTTGAGCTTTTTACCTTTTGCTTCAACTATCACTTACGCACGTTATCAATACAATAGCTAGCGCACTCAATTTTAACCCCTTTATTTGTTGGCAAACACAATCTTAGAATTTGGATCTTCGCAAACTTCCATTTGTCTAATTTTTTTTGTTTGCGCGGTCTTGTGTGCCCTCGGCGATCGAAACAGCTACGACTTGACTATATACCGATTGACCCGACGTTTAAACAGAGTGGCGGCTGCGAACAGGTTTAGGTCAATATCGAGCAATTCTTGGGTCTAGCTTAGTCTCAGCGCTTTTTTCTCCTTTGGTTTCACAGTCGAATTGCAGCAGCTTGCTGGTACTCTCTCTTTTCATCTTTGGTTTTCACTGCTTCCATTCCGCTCCGCTCCGCCAATTTCGCGTACTTTTATTTGAAGCTACAGTTTGCTCCACAGCAAGGAACACTTACTAAACATTACGTTGAACATTAACTCCATCGTACAGCAGTAACACAACGACTCCATATTTCGGAGCTCCTTTTTTCTCTTTTTTTTTTTTTTTTTTCTTTCATACACCGCTATCATGTCCGGATACCCAGGCTACGGTCATGGTCCAGGAAACCACGGCGGCCACTACCCTCCGCAAGGCGGTTATCCCCCGCAGGGCTATGCGCCGCCACCGCAAGGCTATCCACCTCAAGGCTATCCACCTCAAGGCTATCCACCTCAAGGCTACCCACCGCAAGGCTACCCGCCTCAGGGTTATCCCCAACAACAGTACCAGCAGCCGCCCCCTCAAGGCTACCAACAATACCCACCGCCACAACAACAATACCAACAACCGCAGCAATACCAGAACCAGCACTACCCTCAACAAAATCAACAGCGCCAGGCTTCGCGTAAGTCGCTACTTGAATGTTACCTGTGGTAAACATGTGCTAATACTTTGCGATAGAGGGTCTCCCCCCAGCCCCACCCCAGGGTTTTCAACAATTCGGCCACGGTGCTCCCTCGAATTACTCCTTCCAGTACAGTAACTGTACTGGAGCTCGCAAGGCGCTGCTAATTGGCATCAACTATATTGGTACACAGGCAGCACTTCGCGGTTGTATCAATGACGTCAACAATGTATCAAGATTTTTGATGGAACGGTATAATTACCGTCGTGAAGACATGGTCATCTTGACAGACAACCAGACAAACCCGATGGGACAGCCTACCAAGGCTAATATTCTGCGCGCAATGAGCTGGTTGGTTGCAGGGGCGAAACCAAACGATTCTTTGTTCTTCCACTACTCTGGTAAGTTGGGTCAAAAGTTTGATTTAATTTCAAAAGTACCAACCTTGTGTGTTTTCATGCAGGACACGGCGGCCAGACCAAAGATCTCGACGGCGATGAAGACGACGGATACGACGAAGTAATTTACCCGGTTGACTTTAAGATTGCTGGCCATATTGTCGATGACCAAATGCACGACATAATGGTCCGCCCGCTGCAGCCCGGTGTCCGTCTAACTGCCATTTTTGACTCCTGCCACAGCGGCTCCGCCCTCGACCTCCCGTATATCTATAGTACTAAAGGCATGCTCAAGGAGCCCAACCTCGCCAAAGAAGCTGGCCAGGGTCTCATGTCTGCTGTGACGGCCTATGCTCGTGGCGATCTCGGTGGCATGGCCAGCTCGCTGTTCCGGCTGGCAAAGAAGGCCACAACGGGCGACGATGCGTACCAGAAGACGATTCGCACCAAGACGTCGCCGGCTGACGTTATTATGTGGTCAGGCAGCAAAGATTCGCAAACGTCGGCCGACGCGACGATCAATGCGCAGGCCACGGGAGCCATGTCATGGGCCTTTATCGCAGCGCTGCAGGCGAATCCGCAGCAGAGCTATGTGCAACTGTTGAACAGCATCCGCGAGCTCTTGATTTCCAAGTATTCGCAACGGCCGCAACTATCATGCAGTCATCCGATGGATACAAACTTACGCTTTATTATGTAATAGCATGTGGGCCAATGGGATTTAGGCATATTTTGAATTTGTTTTTTTTTTTTTTTTAAATGATGTAATGGGATGTTAATGTGATGAATTGCAGTATACAGCAGTTAGGGCCATAAAGATACTGATTGGGCACATGTTTGGTGCATCTGACGTGCGAATTGTATTTTTTCTGCTGAATCATTCCTCTGTTTCTGTTTGTCAATTAATATTAAAACATAAAACTCACATCACTGACTTTCAACTGACGAAGTTCGGCATGGCGGGCGGGGACATTTGCCTTATAGGACTGTAGGCTTAGACATTGCATGATGAATTTGCACACCGTCAACGAGGTAATTGGCGTACTGCATGCTACGTTACGATACAATGATGCAGCAGAGTATAGGATGTCTTACTACGTTATGGCTCTGGTTGCTAAGGAATAAGCAAGGTCAACAAACAGGGCGCAAACATATTATGCAATAACAAGGCTACCAATACTAATAAGAAAGAGGAAATGTAAGAGGCTTTAATATTAAGGCGATAGGCAATACACATCGTAAAACTGCACACTTTAAATTATGCTTATTACACAACGAAATAAAGGCTAACGATACTAATAATGACGTTTCTTTTGAATAAAGAGATAGAGTTGACAAGAGTGTAATAATGCTGAAAATATTGTAGTAGAATATAGGTAGTAGTAAAGCCATAGGGAAACAGCCTATACTGCAATGGAACATTAATTATGCAGACATCGTGTATAGAATAGTGCAGTATTATAAGACAGCTGAGCGAGGGCCACAAAGGAATGTATTTCCAGGAGCGGCTATATAGTCTGCCTTGTTGAAATGCAATTTGCTCTTCAACCTAATTTTGCTTTTTCAATTTTTTAATCATCGTCTTAATTGTCGTTAGTTGTCATGGTTGCGCAGACTGATAGCGCTATCAACGAACAGGCTACTTTGCGTGTTGCAGGCTTGTCAAGTCGTTGCTCACGTTGTTTTACGCCTCTTTCTTCTATCACTGACCTGATGTCTGTCGATTGCTGTTTAATATGTCAAGGTTAGTGCCCGTTTAAATTTCCGACTTTTAGCTAGGCTGACAATCCACGATTGATTAGATTCGATGCCTTCGCAAACACGCAGAGTATCTCCCAGTCATAGCGGAACGCCGGTCAAGGTTTACAAAGAACGCTACACCGAGTCGTATATTGAAATATATCCCGAAATCGTCGTGGATACACAAAACATGGACGGTGATGGGGTTTTGCTCGTGGTACATGAGAAACAATGAACGATAAGTAAGAGAAGGGGCTTAGAGCCATGGAAAGTGGAACTTGACGTTTAGGGTTATAGTATCGGCAAGGATAGGAGCAGCTAGTTTTGTTTAATGTTGCACCAGATTAGACCGGGGTATTGGTTTCGATCGCTCAATGGAATATTCACGACAATTTTCTAAATCTAGCAATGATGTCATCTCGGCTGTAGAAAGCGGTAATAAGAGCTAGGATTGTGAGCTTTGAAAGTAGTCAAAATACATATGTACATGCATACATGTACCTGGATAATCGCGATCCTATTTTCCTCGTCGGTACCAGAGCTAACTGTTTCGGCTCAAGTCTCAAACAACATGACAGTGTCTATAAGCTGCATCTGCATTGTTTTCTAGTTGAAGGCTTAATTATCACCTTGGATGGAAGGGTTAGGCTGGCTCGCTTATGCCGACCTGACTTGTTATCACATTAGACCATGCAATGAGGTAGCGATACATGAGGCTGGTGGCTGGCTAGCTGGCAAAACAATACATACAGATAGATGCCCATCAAAGTACTCACATTTCTGCCCAACTACAACAAATATCGACAACAGCAAAAGGCTTCTAACTTCACATACATAATGCATGCCTACTTGCCCAAACACCTTGGAGACAAATTTAACGTTTTGATAATGCATCGCCAACAGACCACTCACGTTCTTTGAAGCTCATCGAATGCCTGTATCTTAACACTATGTCCTAGCACTATGTATTAAGTAGCCTAAAGATGTTAATGGCTACTTGTATTTGGTGCTTACTGGTTAACAGGCTTAGGGGAGTTGACGTATCTATTCAAAATACGTGCGTCGGGAGCCTTGCATCGCGCGGGGAAAGACATTGTATCCGCTATTACCTACTTGTACTCTGGATGTTGAATGCACTAAATTTGTCGGGTAGTTTCCAACAGTAGCACTTGTATTTGTGTACCTGCTTAGGTTGAACCACGAGGCTGAGGACTATGGATTATCTTGTTCACAAATTATGGGCCGGGACTTGAGCTTTTCATTCTACTACAAAGCAATCTCCAACCACGATGTGATGATTGAAACTGATCCATCAACCTCGCAAGTTCCAAGCTAAGTTTTAACCTTTTATTATCCTGCCGCATCTGGCTGCATCTATGTCGCAACGAACAACAACAGCTAACAGTTCAAAAAAAGCAAAATAGCCACTAAGACCGATTAATGTGAGCCTCGCTACATACACCATCTTGCAGGTTAAATCCAAACAAGGTTACAGTACTCGACAACGACTGCTTTTGGATTATGAGCCCGATCATTGCCAAAACACACTTTTAACCCAAGCCGACAGACAGCTCTCGCCTTCAGGCAAAATGACTGTACGTACATGTCTGATGCAATGAATCTTGATTTGCTCATCGAAGATTGGTGCAGTTCTCAACGTCTATATCCTTTCTTAAGAGATAAATACAGTGAGCGTCTAGAAAAATGCCACGTTTGCTTGCATAGTGACTGCAATACGGCCAAGCAAAGATTATTCTTTTCTTCCAATACCAGTTGCTCATATAAGCCTATCCTATTCGACTAATTGCCCTGTTCTCTCCAGTGCCTAACACCGGCTTCTTTTGCTGTGTATATATTTCTCTCTGCTATCTTGATACTGTCCTCATTTCAGCCATCTTCAACCATTATTATTTTCTCATCATCACAATTGGCGTTGAATCACAATGCCTCTCAAAACTCTCCCAGACTCACCGGGAATCCAAATATATTCAAAGACACCGCCCTCTTGTTCTACATCTCCCAAGTCGTTACAAAGCAGCCCTCGACAAGCCAAAACTCGGCACTACAAGGATAAGAATGGAGATCGAATAACAAAGGCCGGCGTCAAAAGAGAGAACATTGATTCGTCTTTGTTCCCAGAAGATGCTGAGTTTATAAGGGAGGATCTAGAGACTGCCACTCAAGCCGGCGCACGACTTCAGAGCCAGACCATGGATGATGCCAAGGCCGTTCTACTGGGTAGAATTCAGCGCGCAATGCCAGAGTTTCCTAAAGAGTTTCTCAATCAAAACATGATTTTGGAATATTTGGACGCACGCGAGCGCTTAAATTGCACGAATGGTGAGCTGTATAGCTGTCCATGGCAAAAGCTGTATCCAAACTTGGTTGCATGCAAGTTTAATGGGTTCAAAGCAATTGGCGAACTAAAGTAAGTAGTATAGTGTCACACAAATCTAGTCAAGTTTTGCTGATGATGTTTATTTCAAATCCAGTCAACACATTTTGCGCAACCACTGCTTAACCTCCTCCGATATGGCCCGCGAGTTGATTATCACCAAGGAGTGCTTCAAAAAATGGGATGCGTCTATGAAAGCCTGCCGCACTCGCCATGCTAATTTCAACTGTACCACCGAGTCTTGCTTGGGAAGCAATCCCAAGCAAAAGATCTTTTTGATTGGGCAAAGCTCATGGTGTGACGATTGTAATAGGAAACGCCAAGACCAGATGAGGAGTCTGAGTGAAAACTGCTTAGGCTATCGTTATAAGCTATTCCAGGCCAGATCGACTGAAGCCAAGAAGAAATACTGTAAGATAACATGAATTACTTACAACAGCAAAATTCTAACAGTTGGTGATGGCAGCGCACATCCAGTCTCGCATCTGCTCTGAAGAAGAGGTAGATCAGCTCATTGAGAGACATGCCAAGATTGCAATTCAGATATACAAGAAAACGGTCGGAGGACCGGATTTGATCATCACCAGTCCGCCATCGCCAGCCATGACAAACGCATTATATCATTCCAACCAATTTGCAGGTGTCGGCTATTCATCGTTGCCTAATTCCTACCATATAAGCGGAGACCTAAATCACTCGCAAGATAACCACGGCTGTGATATTCTTGAAGAATTCAATCAACCTGGAGCTGTGCCAGTGCTAGACGACACTGTTTTACTACTCAACAATCAATCGAGTTATGCTATTGGAAGCTGCCGTCCAAACGAATGGAGCATGCCAGGGTCCGACATAGAGAATGGCCAGTTTTCAGTGACAGGATTCGACGGACTTTTTAACCGAAACCTGTCTGATATTCCAGTAGCTTCGCCTTCATATCTTCAAGGTTCTGTTACTGGTAGCATATGCCGTATGAACGCGAATTTTTAAACGGTCAATAGAGGTTCGTTGGTGCAAGACGGGTTGAGTGCGAGGATTGAATTAGGCATCGTGATCTTTCTTTTTTCTAGATAGATAGTCAAAGAAAAGCCATTCACGAAAATATTGCAAACAGAGTGAAGGACCTGTATAGCACTCTCTTAGGTCTTTACTGATCGAAGCAAGTTGAATGAGGGAAATGGCCTTCTATGCATCATTGAACAAGATGCACTTCTTGATCAGCACATTGGTAAGAGCATAGCTCAGGCTGTACGCTAGAGAAACGAAATGGCAAAAAGATTACCGAGGAGAGGCTAGAAGTGCGAGGGATTCGGTTTATGACAAAAGCACCAGACAAACTGACCGAAACTACGTCATCTAGTCTGACGAGTGCTACATTTAGATAATTGCTTTAGCCTGGGAGTTCCCTCTAGGTCACAAAGAAGTCCGAAGGATAGAATTAAGAATGCATTCAACCCATACAGTGGTTTTGTGGCTAGAGGTTTACACAGCGTTGGTTCTGTAACACTGTACAAGAGAGGGATAGGAAAACCATATAAATGATCAAAGTTTTCTAGCCACTATTTATTGCTCTTTCAGGGCCAACTCACTTAAAATATATTGAGAAAGTGATACGCAGAAAGACCCTAGAGGGAGCGTAGGATAAACCGATAGAAAAGATCTATCTACTACCAAGCGCCTATACCAGACAGTATCAATGTCCTTATTGAGCGCTGAAGGCAGTCTGCTAGCAAATGGGCGAACCCAGTCCATAGCCTTGTAGATGCCTCGGGGGCCGGCATGTTACGAAACGCATCATGCCGGGCCTGGTGATATATCCACCGCGCTGTCCCCTAAAGGCCGTTCTGGCTGCCTCGTAGATCTCAAGTTGTTCCTCCGACCCGTCCAGACGCCGGTCTGTTACACGCACGACGCACGATGCGCGTAGCATTGTGGCATTCACTGTTACAACAGTACTTGGCATGGTGTTTCATGCTAGACTTTGGTGTTGACTTCTCAAGAGCCTTGTCCACGACCCTTTTTAACAGTTCCATCTCCCCGCCCCCCCTCCTCAACAGTAGGACACGAGGAAGGCTGTAAGGAGTCGGCAAGGGAGGCACAGGTTGTGCAAAACTTGTCAGCACCTAGCTTGGCCACGTTGAACCTAGGGCTGCGTTATGTGGCTTGGCGATTGACCTGAACCAAATGGTGACGTGGACCGAACGATCACTGCTGCAATCAAGATACCTTCTCACTGCCATGCCGCAAGCTGTACTGGTAACAGGTTCCTGGTAGTAAACACTAGGTCAAGACCTGATTCTGATTTTCCTCGCCGCCAAGCCTTGATACCTGGTTTAGAGACCACCATTCGCTCTGTAGAGCGCAACGCTCCAACATGAGGCTCCCCCCTTGCCCGGATCATACACATTGGCAATGCAGACTCCAGCAACTTTCGCAACCATTGCGTCGCGGCGTTCCCTACCGGAGAGGGGCAGCATGCTTATATGTATACTTTGAACCTATAGGTACACGCAGCCTCTTGGACCAGAAGGCTAGTATTGGCGGCAAAGTCTCCCAAGCCCGGCAGACCAATCGACTTCATCTCGTCTAGCTCCGGGAAAACCCAGGACTCCTGTATACATACCACAAGTTCTGCACCTTGCAAAAGAGCTCCTGTGAACGCAGCAGTGTCCGCCACGTTAGATTTGCTGGCATTCAGTTTGAAGATCTTCACCTCCTAATTTCCAGCTTACTCCTTGGTAGAAACGAAGTAGGCGGTAGGGAAAAGAATTGTTTGCTAGGCGTCGAGGCTGTGAAAATTAATTTTCGTTGTCGACGAGTCGATATAGCCATGCTGTGAAATTTCAGAATCTTCGTGTAACACCTTTTGGTTTCAATGAAGGATACAAATGATAAAAATGAAACAATGATATTTCTGAGAAGCAACGGGCATGTGTTTATTATTGACAATCTGCGAGGTTTTTGGTTCGATGCAGGATGAAACTGGGAAGGTCATTTATTTACATGAACAAGTAAAGTACATGCGTAATAATTTCACTTCGTTATATATATCTTATTTTCCCAGCTACACATCACTTTGTTTTTTTTTGTCCTTTTTCAACTTGATTCCCTTACGCAATGAATACCATCTCCTCTACACAACCCTCTAATCTACAACACGACTTTGCCTTCAACGTCACTGGCTCATTTGGAATTGAGCTATGGAAATCTACGCCTTCATACATGTCACCACAAAACGAATGTCCGATGGCCTCGCGACACAGCGCAGTCCGCTCGGTGCTCTTGGAAGTTGACCAAGTATTCAACCTCTCCGAAGCAAAGTAGCCGAGTATCTACATTCTGGACAACTACCTGTTCATTGTATGTTTCTTTCTAGCTGACTCAACCTGTTCTTCAATAAGACTGTGGGTAAATTGCCATGTCTTGAAGTTAACTTTTTCAACAGGCCTTTTTGCCTTATTAATAACCTGGAAAAGGCAAAAATGGATTAGGCAGTGACTCGTTTGTTTGAGCCTCGCCTACACAGCCGCCCATATTTACAATACAAACATGGGATACGAGCTTTTTGAATTAATAATTTCCCAATATATCTAGCTAAGAAAAAATTGACTTGGTCAATACTATAAGTGCTTCAGTCGCCGTGAATTTATTGAATTAATGAGTGATTGATCATAATTTAGACCGTTATCTATCTACCTCACGTGATCTTGTGCATCCAGTCAGAGGGGCTATCCCTAATGGTATTACGGCTGGTTGTTTACCTCGGAATTCTTTGCAAGAGTATCTGAGGGCCTAAAAAAATATTGGTAGGCCATTAAAGACTTTGCATCAGCGAAAAAAAACTGACGATAGCCAGCAATGGAACCGACAAGAATTTCATTGAGACAACAAGAACGGTGCTCCATCTTTACGCAAAGATCACGCCTCCACGGAGCTTGGTTGCGAGGAAGTCTCTACCTCTCACGAGAGGACGGGAAACGAACTAGAGCACCGCTTCCATCATCGACACTTTGAGGGAGCCGGACACGATAGCGAGGCTAGACTAAGCCAGGTCCCCTATCAATGCTCCCGATATAACAGCTACAAGTGATATGGCAGCCAGCATTGCCTCTGAGAGCCAGAGGATGACAAGCCCGACACTGTATAGCCAGCTATCCGAAACTCTTGCCAAAGCGAGTACCTCGACATCGGATCGGATAATTGTAAACGCAGTACTACACCTGTTGGAGACCCGGAAGCAAGCTAGTGTAGCCAAGCCATCTGGACTAGAGCCTACTGCTGGGATTTTGCTTGATGGTTAACTCTGCAACTATGCTCGCCCAAGTATGCAGTGTTTCGTCTCTGTTCATCTTTTTCAATGTGGCAGATGCAAAATTGAATAGCTAGTGGTATAGAGACACGTCGATGGGCGTTGCTAGAAGGACTTTGCGAGCTCGACCTTGACGAAAATGAATCTCTTAGAGCTCCTGGGCCGGTACAACAATATGTGCAAGCTGTTTGGCAGTGACTTGGGCCAGGAGACAAATTTGGACATTATACGTATGGCCATGCCCTGGCTACTTGGTTATAGGAGCTGTATTACTAGGGACACGAGCTTAAGAGTGCAGCAGAATCTGCGCTGCTTTGCGATTGACTTTGGCGGACAGGCTGTCGTGATGGGCTAACGCAGAATCGTCCAACGAGTGGTAATACTCTCATTTCAGCAAGAAATCAGTGACGAACCTACCTGCGATTGTGGCCTAAAGGTTGAGCATTTCGAGAAAGATTGCTAGCAGAAGCATCTGGTCCGCCACCACAACAGTGCTACAAGGGCCTTCTCCAAGACGCCTGACAGTGGGAATACAAAGGTGAGGACTGCCGAACGTCAATCGCGTTGATAAAACGTCGAGAACTCATGGCTGGAGCTGTCGACTGGCTGGTTCTTGGAGGGTCAATCTTGTGGTTCCCGACGAGACCCTCAATGGCCGGGCTGTAGCTGTTGTGCAGTTAGGCAGCTTCTTTTCATTCCCAGTTTAGGTGAGCGGCAAAATATTCTATGAGGCTGGTCGTATGGGTGTAAAGCTGGCGGTTTGGGATAGATGGGCACGGCATGGCATTTGTATGTTTGCTATAGCGATATATCAATACCATAGAATCTACTAGAACCCGTCAAAGTAGGTAATTTGTTCTCTTCTTCTTGCGGGCGTTATCTCAGGAACTTGGCTGCTAACAGTGTCTCATGTCTCTGATAGGCTTAGTCAAGATAAGCTTAGTTTACAAGAGAGAAGGTTCCAGTCTACTATAAATCACCTTTTCGTGCATACCTTAATTACAACTGTATGTGTACGCGATTGTCTGGGCCCATGTTTAGCGTATTGGTGGAACAAAACATTCTCCACTGTTCTGCGGCTGTATAGGCTTTCTTCTCGCTATTTGGCCTGTCTGTCCTTTTCTCTTTAACCTTGCATGACGCCCGCCAGGACTCTAAGCACAATAAACGCAGCAAAATCCCAGGTTGAGTCTGCTCTTTTTTCTTTTTTTTTTTTTTTCTATCCCGGGATCTGGTGGCGTAGTGCATACACGCTGTTATTCTCTGCATTGTCCTCATATCGTGATATTTTCTTGGGTCGCAAACTCGTACCGACAGAGCCTTGCCTTCAAGGCTTTCTCCCACCAGAAAGCGCCATTTAATTTATCGGAGCTTTCTAAAGTCCCCCCACACAACGAACGAAAAAAATAAAAAATAAAATAAAATCCCTATTCGGTCTTGTCTGCATCTTGCTTCCCATATTTTCGCAAGCCCCTCCGAGGCGGCCCCTCTTTCGACTATCTACACACCTATTTCCCCCATCTTGCCATCTACTGAATGACCTACTTCCTGCGTTGATCTCGCTTTATAAACCTTCCACCATGGCGCCGCTTGTCGACAATCCGCAGATCGCGTCTGCGGAGCTGCTGTCACCGCTGCCGCTCTACCTGCACACCTATGTGTGGCCGTTTTCGATATTATGGCCCGTCTTCTTCCGCTACTACCTGGACCAGGAGATGTATGACCTGCACCTCGGGTCGCAGGAGTGGACGTTTGTCTGGTCTGGCCTTATATTTTCGCTGCAAATGCTGGTTTGGCTAAGCACCAATTGGAGCGTCAATGTCAAGGCCCGTCTGACGTCGACGCGTGCTAGCAACTTGAAGAGCGCCAAGCTGATCAAGATTATCCCCATTGCTAACGCTGGAGCTTCGGCTATTTGCAACTTGGAGCACGACAAGGTGAGTCTCCATCACGCGGATTTTGCTGCTTACACAACAATTGACTAACACAGTTGTGGCCTGCAGGTGACCAACAAGATTTCGTTTGTTTTTCAAAAACGCCGCTTCCTCTACAACGAAGACACCAAATCTTTTGCCCCATTCACCTTTGTCATCGATTCTGACCCTAAGCCGGAGATTGGTACCTTTGTCAAATCCAAGGGTATTGAGACTGAGGCCGAACTCAAATCGCTCGAGGAGCACTATGGCAACAACACCTTTGATATTCCAGTTCCCACCTTTACCGAGCTGTTCCGCGAGCATGCCGTGGCGCCCTTCTTTGTGTTCCAGATCTTTTGTGTGGGTCTGTGGATGCTGGATGAATACTGGTACTACTCGCTGTTTACTCTGTTCATGCTAGTTGCTTTTGAGAGTACCGTTGTGTGGCAGCGCCAGCGCACCCTAACCGAGTTTCGCGGCATGAGTCTGAAGCCCTATGATGTGTGGGTGTACCGTGTTGGCAAGTGGGTTGAGGTTCAGACCGATCACCTGCTGCCCGGCGACCTGATTTCTATCAACCGCAGCAAAGAGGACAGTGGTGTTCCCTGCGACATGGTTCTGATTGAGGGTACTGCCATTGTCAACGAGGCCATGCTTTCTGGAGAGAGTACTCCTCTTCTCAAGGACTCTATTCTCCTGCGTCCCCACGATGCTCCTCTCGAGACTGAGGGCATTGACAAGAATTCTTTCCTATGGGGCGGTACCAAGGTTTTGCAGATTACCCACGCCAACCCTGAAGACGGTGCTCCTAAACTGCCCTCTGGTGTGTCCAAAGCTCCCGACAACGGCGCCCTGGCTATTGTTACCAAGACTGGTTTCGAGACATCGCAGGGTAGCCTTGTTCGTACCATGATCTTCTCAACTGAGCATGTGTCTGCCAACAATGCCGAGGCTTTGTGGTTCATCTTGTTCCTTTTGGTCTTTGCCATTGCTGCCTCGTGGTACGTCTGGGACGAGGGTGTCAAGAAGGACCGCAAGCGCTCCAAGCTGTTGCTTGACTGCATCCTAATTGTCACCAGCGTTGTTCCGCCCGAGCTGCCCATGGAGCTGAGTCTTGCCGTCAACACTAGCCTGGCTGCTTTATCTAAGCTGGCTATTTTCTGCACTGAGCCCTTCCGTATTCCCTTTGCTGGTCGTATTGACATTGCCTGCTTCGACAAGACTGGTACCCTGACTGGCGAGGACCTAGTTGTTGAGGGTATTGCTGGTCTTGGCCTCATTAACCCTGACTTCAAGTCTGCCCGTGAGGCGGATGGTGCCCACACTCTGGTTACCCCCGTCAAAGACATTGGTCTGGAGTCGACTTTAGTTTTGGCTACTGCTCACGCTCTGGTTAAGCTGGAGGAGGGCGATGTTGTTGGTGACCCTATGGAAAAGGCCACTCTTGAGTCCCTTGGCTGGGCTCTTGGCCACAAAGACATCCTCGTCTCTCGCCCCGTTTCTACCTCCAAGACTGTTTCCGAGACTGTTTCTGGCCAGGTTCAGGTCAAGCGCCGCTTCCAATTTTCGTCGCTGCTCAAGCGCCAGAGCTCCGTTGCTGTTATCAAGGGTGTTGATTCCATCTCTGGCAAGAGACTTCAGGGCACCTTTGCCGGTGTCAAGGGCGCTCCCGAGACTATCCAAAAGTTCCTAACTACTGTTCCCGAACACTACGAGGAGACCTTCAAGTACTTTACCCGCCGTGGTTCTCGTGTTCTGGCTCTGGCCTACAAGCAGCTTAGTGCCAACGATGAGTATGGTGCTAGCAAACTGAACGACCTTAAGCGCGAGGACGTCGAGTGCAACCTGATTTTTGCCGGTTTCCTAGTTCTTCATTGTCCCTTGAAGGAGGATGCTCGCGATGCTGTTCGCTCGCTCAACGAGAGCAGCCACCGTGTGGTCATGATTACCGGTGACAACCCGCTGACTGCCGTCCATGTTGCCCGCGAGGTTGAGATTGTCGACCGTGCCGCCCTAATTCTGGATGCCCCCGAGGACAACCACGGTGGCAAGAAGCTTGTCTGGCGCAGTGTTGATGACAAGATTAACATTGCTGTCGACCCAGCCCACCCTATTGACCCCAAGATTCTAGCATCAAACGATCTCTGTGTTACTGGTTACGCTCTATCTCTGTTCCAGGAGAACAAGGAAGCTTGGAAGGATATCCTGCGCCACACCTGGGTCTACGCCCGCGTGTCCCCGAAGCAAAAGGAAGAAATTCTGCTGGGTCTCAAGGATATGGGCTACTACACTCTGATGGCTGGTGACGGCACCAACGATGTTGGTGCCCTGAAGCAGGCTCACATTGGTGTTGCTCTTTTGAACGGAACCCGCGACGATCTGGTCCGCATTGCTGAGCACCAGCGCAACACCAAGATGAAGGAGCTTTACCAGAAGCAGTGCGACGTTATGAAGCGCTTCAACCAGCCCCAGCCACCAGTCCCCGTCTTGATTGCTCACCTGTACCAACCTGCCCCGTGGAACCCGCATTACATTACAGCCATTGAGCGTGAGGCCAAGCGCAAGGACATGACACCTGCTGCCTATGCCAAGGCCCACGGTGTTGCTCCCCCGGAGAGTGCTGCTTCTGCGATTGCCCCTGCTACCGACTTTTCACAAATGACTGCCGCTGAGCGCAAGAAACAGGAGGCTCACAAGAAGGCCAATGAGTTGACTGACCGTTTGACTGCCTCGCTGATGGATCCCGATATGGGCGATGACGAGCCTCCTTCGCTGAAGCTGGGCGATGCCTCGGTAGCTGCGCCGTTCACTAGCAAGCTCCGTGATGTCATGGCCATTCCCAACATCATCCGCCAGGGTCGCTGCACTCTGGTCGCCACGATTCAAATGTACAAGATTCTCGCTCTCAACTGCCTGATTAGCGCCTACTCTCTGTCGGTACTGTACCTGGAGGGCATCAAGTTTGGCGATAGCCAGTACACTATTAGCGGTATGCTCATGAGCGTATGCTTCCTGTCCATTTCCCGCGCCAAGACTGTCGAGGGTCTGTCCAAGGAGCGCCCTCAGCCCAACATTTTCAACGTCTACATTATCGGCTCCATCCTCGGTCAGTTTGCCGTGCATATTGTCACACTAATTTACATTTCACGCCTCTGCGACCACATTGCGCCGCGTGAGGAGGGTGTTGATCTTGAGGCTGAGTTCAAGCCCAGCCTGCTCAACAGTGCCATCTACCTGCTTCAGCTTATTCAGCAGATTTCGACGTTTGCCGTCAACTACCAAGGCCGGCCGTTCCGCGAGTCGATTTCGGAGAACAAGGGCATGTACTATGGAATCCTTGGTGTTTCTGGTCTGGCGTTTGTCTGCTCGATGGAGCTCATGCCCGATATCAACGAGCAGATGAGCCTAGTTCCGTTTACCGAAGAATTCCGTAACAAGATGACTGCGACAATGGTGGTTGACTACGTGGCGTGCTACTGCATTGAGTTTGTACTCAAGCGGTTGTTTTCCGACTTCCGCCCCCGTGACATTGCGGAGCGTCGGCCCGACCAGCTGCTGCGCGAGACTGAGCGCAAGGCCAAGGAGCTCGAGGCCAAGATGGAGGTTGAGGAACGCGAGAGACTAGCAAAGGTGGCGGAGATGGAGGCGCGTATTGCGGAGCAGCAGGAGAAGCTGCGCAGGTGGGCGGCGGGCAACTGATTGACTGCCGACTAGTTGTAGGCGTGTATGTTTGGGAAGAAGGGGATTGAGATGCGAGGGAAAATGCAAGAGGGCGTTTAACCGGGGCCCTGTGCGAGTGTACATCTACAGTATATTTATTATTGATTTATGTTTTGATTCATTGATTCACAAGCGTTGTGGTTTATTCCCCAATCTGACAAGGTGCCGGAGGTACGGAAGGGAAGCCGGGTTTGCGGATGTGTAATACATGTACGTGACAGGCTTCCTTTTATCCAGGTGATATACTGTGCCTATACACTACCGCCTCTACCGACCAGTAGCAACGCAATATTGACCGTGATTAGCCACCCCGCAATTGCTTACCTCCCCCCAAAGTGGGCCTCGCTGGTCAACCCAACCAACAGCAAACAAACAACACTCAACCTTTGATTGTTCCCCACTTTATCGTTACGTTACAAACTTGAACAAAAATATGATTACACTAGAGACTGGAAAAATAGACGCACACATGGCATGAACATGCCTGCAAGAAAACAATAAAAACACATGCCATGGCTATCAATCAAACAAGCCTCCAAAGAAGAATAGGGCGAATAAACAAGAGACAGGTATAAACAGGCTGGTCTTTTCCTTAGCGCATGCGCCCAATAGAAATGACTACTGCGCTCTCCCCCAAAAAAAGAGACAGCCAGACTTTTTTAAACCAAGTGGTAAAAGGCTTTTTTCCCCGAACTGTTTACGAGGACTCCCAAAGATAAGACGCTTAAGAAGACTTGGGGGGGTTGGACTCGACAAAGGCGACACCCTTGGCAATGTTCTTCTTCAGGTCGACAAAGCAGGCGTCCAGCAGGCCCTGCTCAATGGCATCGACCTTGCCGACGGGCAGAATCTCCTTGACACCGTCGGGGCCGAGCTCAACGTTAGACGAGAAGAAGTCAATACCCTGGTCCTTGTACAGGGGCGACTCGACAAAGGTGGGCTCAATGACGCCAGTCTCACCCTGCGAGGCGCGCAGGACGGCATCGGCCATGCGGGCACCAGCCATGGCCATGGACAGAGTAGCCGAACCGGCACCATCCTTGGCCTTGACGACCTCGTCACCGCCAAACTGGACGCGCTTGACCAGGTCGGCGTTGGAGGTCAGGTCGGGGTGGCTGCTCTGCGAGAACAGGGGAACAATGGTGACACCCGAGTGACCACCGACAACGGTAATCTTCTCGTCGACGGGGTTGGTGCCCTTGATCTCGGAGACGAAGCGCGAGGCGCGGACAACGTCAAGGGTGGTGACACCAAAGAGCTTCTTGGGGTTGTAGACGCCCTTCAGCTTGAACACCTCCTTGCAGATGGGGACGGTCGAGTTGACGGGGTTGGCAATGACCAGGATCTTGGCCTCGGGGCAGTGCTCGGCGCAGGCGTTGGCCAGGTCGCGGACAATCGAGGCGTTGGTGTTGAACAGGTCGTCACGGGTCATGCCGGGCTTGCGGGGGACACCAGCGGGGATGAGGACGACCTCGGAGCCCTTGAGAGCCTCGGCCAGGCCCTCAGCGGAGGGCTGGTAGCCCTTGACAGTGCTCTTGGTGTTGACGTGCGAGACATCAGCGGCGACACCTGTAAAGTTGTTCGTATTAGCATGTAACTGGAGAGGACACTAAGAAGTAATTGCAGACAAGCGTACCGGGTCCGCCACGAATGTCGTACAGGGCCAGCTCGGTGACCTTGGGGTTCATCTTCAGCAGCAGCGACAGGGGCTGGCCGATACCACCGGCAGCACCCAGGACGGCGACCTTGGACATCTAGACGAAAAAAAAAGGCGCAATGCCATCGGTTAGCAGTTGTTTAGCAGGACGTAAAGCCATTGGATGGTGGCGGCGCAATTTCGGGGTGCAATTGGTCCGGCGGATATCTAGAGCAGAGCTTCAAGCTCCGGCACAACCGAGTTCATGCCATCTTCTTTTCTGTTTCCCCGGATTTTTCCAATGCATGGAAACGCCAAGTAGCTCCTTCAGAGACAGCGGCTTGAGCAAAGCTTTGCCAGTCCAAAAATATTGCATAGCAAGGGAGGTGAATAGAAATTAAGGGCATTCACTCACATCACGGGCCGAGGCCGAGAAGGCACGGCGCTGCAGGACAGAGCGAAGAGCAAACATTGTGAATAAAGAAGGTTTGGAGGGGAAAAGATTAAAATGGTGGAATATAGTGAATCAAGAAGAGAAGAAAGGAAGAAAAGGAAAAAGAAAAAGAAAAAGAAGAAGAAGAAGAAAAAAAAAAAAAAGAAAAGGGAGAAAAATGTTGGAAGAATGTCCGAGGAAGGAACTGAGGAGAAAAAAATACAGTGCAGCCACGCGCAGCTGCCCCAAGTTTTGCCTTGTGCCAGGATGTGCTTTCCATTTTCTTTTCTGCTGGCTTCTTTCCGTCTCATGGAAAGGTGCAATGCAAGCACAGACAATTCTTTCAGGCCGGCAACAGAAACCCTAAGGTACTCATGCATATGAATTGCATTGAGTGCTACGTTGCGGGAAAATACAAAATAGGTACCTTTTATTTTTTTTCTTTTTTCCTTCGTTATTTCTCCAGAGCGGCCGACGGTTGGGTTTTTGAGAGAGTCAACTCAATTAATTGATTGCCTTTGGTTGGTGACACACAGCCTAGGCTTAGGCGGTCTTGGAAGCTGTGGCCACTAAAAGTCTGACAAAGTCGCCAGAATGCGTTATCAACATTCGCGCTTCTTTTGTACTCGTAAACCAAACCAGTTACTTTACACACGTATTCTCGCTCTTTCACACACTCTCTCTTTCACACACACTCTCCCTTTCACACACTCTCTCTCCTTCAAAAACACCCCATGACTCGCCTTGATCCCTCGCTCTTGCCCCAACAGGTTTCATTCTCATCCACCCGCAAAAAACTAAAACGCACAACTTCGGCGGACTTTCGGCGATTAGTCGCGGCGCACAACCCCACGCCCCACTTCCAGTCGACTCCTTAGGGTTTCAATTGATAATAGGGTTATCATACAACAATTTCACATGTCATATTGACAGTAGTTACAACGTCTAATTGGCCATAGAAAGCTACTCATACGCACACAGACGACTCATACACACGCAGCCGGTTCATCTGTCTCGACCCCGCTGCCACCTCCGTGCCCGTACACGCCGCCGTCGAGAATCACCGCCTCATTGTCATCGCGATCATCCTGCACGCGGCGCCACCGCGGCGCCCCGCGCTCGCGCTGCTTGTCTGTTTCCTTGACCTTTCCCGGCGTAAACACTGGCCGAATCAGCCCACCCAACAGCAAGTTCCTGCTAAACTTGCCGCCGCCAGACCCGCTCATGGCCTCCAGCACGCCGTGTTCATCTTCAACTTGCGCGTCTTCCTCCGACTCTGGTGTGACTGGCCGCTCAATCGCCGCCATCTTCTTGACCACCTTGCGGCCGACAACGTCAATGCTAACCACCTGCCGCCGCTTCTCGTACTCGGGCTTGGCATTCCATTCCATTTCGCGCAGAATCTTTTGTTGACGCTTCAGCTCGAGCGCGCGCTCCAGCGGCGTCGACCACATTGACCCGCCCAGATGGCCCTGCGCCATGCCCACATCAAAGTCGGCTGCCTCGTCGACGACGCGCGTGCGCTGCGCGTTTTGCGCCTGAAATGCCAGCAGTCGATCTTTGTGCTGTCGCGCCAACAGCAGCGCGTCGCTGAGTGGCCCGCTGCGCGCCTGCGCATACGATGACGGCGACGCGGCGGCTGCTGCACTTGGTGTCATGTCAGGCCGGCG
>JACYXV010000143.1:0-22735 GCA_016859225.1 Thielaviopsis cerberus | reverse complement strand
GCTCGTCATGACGTAAAACGGACCGTCTTTGGTGTTGAGCCCGACTTTAAGCCGCCGCTGTGTGCTTTTTCGTGCCGTTGTGAAGCCCCAGAGCGGATCTGATGACGAACGGCCACCGACCACAATGTTGAAGGCCGAGTGCTGGTATATGTCTCCCATTTTACTGACGTTATTAGTAGTATCAACCGTGTTGTTCTGGATAATACAAAGGGCATCGACCCATAGATATTGGAAGCCCAGCTTGTGTGCTAGTTCCATTGCGTCTTGGATAGTTCTAGAAGGCGGTGTTTTCTCGAGAGCCATCGACTGGCTCAAGTCATGCTCATTGTCGATTTGGAGTTTGAGGAGTTGATCCGAACCCCAGACGTAACTCAATGTTGCGTATGCCTCCGTTCCAAGTGTGTGTTGATCAAAGGCCTTGACGCATTTTGCTACAGTATCAATCAGGCGGAACTTGCCAATCTTTCTACGCCATGTCAGTTTCTTGCTTTCTTGTATACATTGTAGGCACTTACTTGACACTGTTGTCCACAAGCCTTTTGCACTGTTCATGATGCTCCTTGCAGTCGTCAATCCACCTGCGAACCATGTCAAGACTGAACCTCTCAGGGACAACGGTTTGTCGAAGTGTCAACGATGAAGAGTCTGTCACTCCAGGAGTTGTACCGGAGCCGAGCCGAGGAAGGACAGTATCACTGGCTGTAAGCCACTTGCTCGATTCATCCTCGCTGTTCTCACCACAACTCCACGAAAACCCAAGCGAGAACACAAATGACCCCAAAGGGGCCACACTAAAATCCAATGTAGATCGTTCCGCCGCGACTACGATATATGCTCTGCAAACGGAGTCCTGATCCACATGATGATCAAGAATCATTTCCTGCAGCACAAAACATAATGCACAGATATGGGCTCGACGTTTTATATCGGACAACTTTCCAATCATCCATCTTTTACATTGCGCGGAGTCTTTGGTATAATGAATATTCCGAACATACAGTTTTGGCAGTTGGCGCCATTCTTCAATGCTGTCTGGAAGTTGATCGACAGTCGGCACTCGAAGCAAGTCCCAGTCGATCCGCAAGCAACTCTCACAGAGGTCGCCTCGTTCCAGGAGTTGGGCTTGTGAGAACTCGCTTGAAACCAGATTGTGGTTATCAGTACAGTAAACCGGCTCTGGCGATTTGGCTTGTTTGTCCATGTCTAGACTAGAACAGGGTGCGTCCTCGAGATAGTCTCCCGTATTTGGCTGAGAGCCGTTGGATGCTTCTTGGATGTCGAGCAGTGGCGATACCGGACGAATGATAGATCAGGACCAGGTGGCTAAGCAAAACAAAATACATGCCACTCCATACAAGCCTTTATTTGAAACCAAATCACCGCTGCAAAGCTACCCAACTCAAGCGGGCACACTTTCTATTGGCCAAGGCTTTGATGCCACCCATCACGAACACACCAATTGGCCAACAACTCAAATGCTGCCATCAATTGCGGGCGCTCAGAATGTTATGCACTGCGCTGATTACGGAGACTGTCCTCATTTGCAACGCCACAGCCAGTCATGCGCCACAACGCCACGGCTGGACGCCACATGGAATATGCGTGCGCAGTGGATTCATCTGTTGAATATGACGAGGCTCTCCGTGTTACCATCTTCCTTTACGTCTTTCCTGCTCAGTAGCCACCCCAGCACTCATTGCCTGGCCAAGAGAGGTAGAAATAAAGCACAGTGACTTGAGAAATATCACGCCATGACGATGGTGGCTATCGCAGGAGTAATATGTGAAAGAAGCATTGGCTTGCAGAAGAAGGCCTCCCTATTTGCCTTATTCTCTGCGGCATTGGCCCGCTTATATTATTCTCACTATTTTCACAATGAGATAAACCCTTATATATGTCCTTCCCTTCCTTTGTTTCTTCCAAGAATGCTTCTGCTATCACGGATAACCTCACTTCCTCCAGACCCACTTTTCAGTTGCCCTTTCTCCTCGTGGACATCGTCGACCACTACCCCTTTTCAGACAACTGTCCCCTGTATTTCGTCTACATTAAGGTCTACAGTCTACCTTGGCATACCATGTAAAGAATGTCTTCTTAATCCTATCAGTACTGACTTACAGATATCCAAGAACCACGCCCAAAATCACCTTCCATTCCACTCAGTCATACCAGTCATGCCGACGCACTGCACCATTCATCATAGCAGCATTCCGTGAAAAGAGGTTCTCGACCTCTGCTTGCTTTTACAGTCTTTTGCTTTCACAAATCTTTGGGCGATTGAATGATGCGTAGGGCTGATGGTGTCGCAGTGACTGCCATGGATGACCACATTGGGGCACTGGGACACGATGACATTACCTTTGACTAGGCCAACAAAACATTCTGGGTGCAATACTGCGGTAGATGGCAAATGCAATTGTACTTATTAAATAACTTTATGCCTGAGTTTGAGCCTGAGCCAGACCCCTGACTAGTTCCCCTCTCCCGAGTCCTGTCTTCTTTGCCCGAAAGTTTTGTCTGCATTAGTTGCGGCCGAATCATCTTGAGGCCCGTCCTCGGACTCATCGAGCTATCCCATGACAGCACACCACCCAGAGATTAACAGCTTTCAGGTCGTTTGCGTTTCTGGTTGTGAGCCACAGACGGAGAGTAACTGGCAGGCGTCGTTTGACTTTTGAGCTTGAAATCGGGAGAGCTATTTAGTCCATCAGACTCTAAAGCAAGCAACGGTGTTTCGGGGGCCTCGTCAAGCACTGCTAAAAGACTCGCTATCACTACCTTGCGCTCATCACGCGAATGAATAGGTGAATTCAGAGCATTGAGAGTAAATGCCAATAACAAGCCAACAGTTGTAGAGAGGCATTTGTCTACCAGGCTGAGTGGTCCATCATTGACACAAGACGGCCCTTTGGCAGACGAGCTTCCAGACAGCCCTCCAACATCTGGCGTTCCAAAGGGAAGAAATGCATGGTAATAAAGCACCTTGGGGTCATTCCAATCAACCTTGACAAAAACTGTTGTCTCTACAGTACTCAAAACCCCGTACTCAAAACCACCTTCAACAAGGTAGCTATAGAGCTGAGAAATGGCCTCCACTGCGTGTTGCTCTTGTTGACGCCAAAAGCCTCTGTCAGAACTAGCCACAGTCTTCTGATTGAGCGCTCTAGCAATATCGGTGGCAGATTCAAGGCCAAGTTCGAGATTTTGTGATGATAACCGATTTGGCAGCTCGTACTCACAATAATAGAGCACACGACTTTTTGAAGTGCAGGAGTCAATGACGCAGATTCGGTCGGGCTTAAAGTTGCAAGCTTGTTCACTGTTATGTGTCTCGGGCTCATTCTGCAGCAGTGTTGAAGGGGCGGTTAAAGTTGTAGGAGGCGGCAAAGCACCGAGGAGTCCTGAGCTACTACTTCGCAAATGATCAACCTCAGGAGTCTCCTCGGCAAATGTAATGTCAGATGTGAGTCCAAATGCTGTACTGAAGCCCTCAACATCCTTCAGCGCCCCAATTATACTAGAAATAGGCGCTTCGATGACTTCATAAGCGACAAAGTCAAGCGCTCTCTCAGAGTTTATTTTGAGGCTGGAAACATGCTTTCTGGAAGATTGCAATAGCTCGCCAGTCCAGAAAATACGAGCATCCATCGAGAAAAGACTGAGTAGTTTCTGGATAGTAACCTTTTGCGCGTTGAGAAAGCCGTCCCACGGTCGGATTTGCGAGGGGTAAAGATGGCGGGTTCTGGTTTGTTTCAACCGAGGAATGTGGCGTGGAATAACCAAGTCATACAGTACAGACTCGTGAAGCTCGTCTATGAATTCCTCAAATGTCGTACCCCGAAACTTCTTGGCTTCGGCATCGGCGCGTTGCTTATGAACAGCGGATTCCTGTGCAGCCTTCTCGGCACATTGCTTATAAGTGTCGCGCTCCTGTGCAACCTTTTCGGCGCGCGCTTCAGCCTCGTCGGCAAGTTGCTTGTAAGCATCGCGTTCCCGGGTAACCTTTTCGGCGCGTGCTTCAGCTGCAGCTGTGGCAGCAATGAGCTCAAGAACTTCCGCGTGGCTCAAGTTGTGGCTCATGGTGATACGATGTCGTGTTTCTATAGTGAAAGGGCAATTAGTATTGTTCATGGAACAAGACCAATAGTATACTCACATCACCGAAAGGGTCCAGATGATGTAGTCTCTGTAGTAATTTCTGTGGAGTTTAAAGAGCCAAACGAATGTTGATGCAGGACGGCAGAGCAAAAGAGCAAAACAGGAGTTGGTGCAGGACGGCAAAGCACAAAGAGCAAAACAGAAGTACAAAGACGGCAGAACAGAAAAATTGAATATGTTTGGTACGACACAAATGAAACAGAAGAAAAACCAATGACGCAATAGAGGTCTTGTTTACTGTTGTGCAGACATATAAAGTGGGTCGGTATTCCGGGCCGGCATTTTGTGGGGACACCGGAATACAGTGGAACTTTGCGGAAACAATATGTGTCGGTTCGGGCAAGCCCAGGGAAGGAACCAGCCTTTACCTATACTCCGGTCGACTGTGCTTAGGCACTGTGGGAGCAGTAACAATGGAATCAAGACCGAGCATAACACACCAAGTAACATATATGTATGGGCTGGTATTCACAAACGTAGACCGCACTGTGCTGTAATGTGGTGCTGCAATCAAGAAATCAAGTCTTTTCTGACTTGGAATTTCGAGATCTTGCACTGGAGACGCGTTTTACCCTTCTAATTCCAGATTTGACGCAGCTTTTGAAGTTCTAAAAGGTGGTGGGAGCAGATGAAGTACTAGCAACTCATAAATCATCGCCCCAAATGCAATAAGTGAAAGCATAGCCCTAACCCTAAGAAATCACTTGTTACAAAATTAAATACTAAACCAACGCCCTACATGCTCTTAAGCGTCTGAATAAGGTGTGCCTGGAAAAAGGCTGCTAATTGTCGGCTCAACGACCCTATCAGAACTCATCTTGCGTCTAAGGACCTTGTAGATTGCAACTCCTCCTTGCCCAGAAAACATGGGTGGGCATCATCGGAAAGAAGCTGGACAATCTCTGAAAGATTACCTTTTGTGCATCTAGAAAGACCTCCAGGGTTGGATTGTCAAGGGACACAAGTGGCACAGTTGCAAAGCGAGAGTGTGCGAAGATTTGAGGGGGCTGGCGCTTTTGACGACACAGTCCACCAATAGAGCGGCACGAAGCCCGGTTGCGGTTTCTTCGAGTGTTGGGGGTCTTAGGTTCTCGGCTTCGGCATAAGAGCGTTGCTTTTCAGTGTCGCTCTCTCGTGCATTCTCGTCAGCAAGTCGGTGTTTGTATTGTTGGGCTGGCTCGTCTAGTAACTTTGAGAAGCTCATCTTGATCACAGAAGCATTCCATGATGCGTTTTTAATCAAACGAAGTAAATGGAGAACCGATTGATCGATTCATGTCTGTAAAGAACTAATACGTCTTGCTCATAACTAAGGAGCTTCACCACTAGCTCAACCCGACAGTGCTAACATCGGCATCGACATTAGGGTTGCAGAGTCCTTAGGGTCTTGATATGCGCTTTCCAAGTTTTGTTTTGGCGCGTTACTGCCTATAATTGGGCCCCACTTTAAAGTTGTTTTTATCTAGCGTTCCCTTGTTTCTATTGGCTCATTCTTACTATGCATTGTTCATGGGTGACTCGCTTTGTCCTTTTACCACATTGTTTTTTTAACGTAACATAAACTTTGTATGAGGGTAACCAACAACCATCTTCACTCCTATTTCATTTACAGTGCTTATCCACGCATAATGCGTCCCGTTCTGTGTCTGAAAAGCAATCTTTTCTCTTCTTATACTTGTTCGTTTGCCTAATGAGGGAAACCGTTTGCTCAACGCGGGAATTCGCCAATTTTGTGTCCTTTGGCCGGCAAAACTAAAAATCATCCTTTTTCCCTAATGGAGGAACAATTTTCCGTGGTCGAGGCAATATAGGAAAGGCGGGCTAATTGGAAAATAACGCCAAGACCGGCTGTAACGCTCCAATGTCCTTCTGTTGCGATTTCTCCACAGCACGGCCCCTTGAAAAAGTACCAGGCAAGTCAGGGTGAGGGTTCTTTACTGTGTGCAGTAAAGTATACGCGGTCTGTGTTTAGTTCAATCGGGGTCGTCTCGTCTTGTCATGGGTAGGTATTTCGAAACTAATGGAATCTAGACACACAAAAGGCTGGGAGAAGCGCTAAGACGGAGAGGAGAAAGGAAGAACATGATCGACTGTCGTCGCATGTTGGGCCATCGTGATTTTCAATGAACTGCAGGCTGCGGGCTCCAGATTGCAGTGCTATACGCTTGGTGGCGATCTGACCTTGGAGTCGCGAATGAGGAATTGAATGCATATAATGGCGTGTTTGATAATCACGTTATACGCCATTTAGCAACAGACCTTGCTCAGCAGCCTTGTTCCTGAGTAACCTGCATCCCCTGATGGGATTTCTAATTCCACCAGTCATAATGCCACAGAGCGAGTAGCAAGAAGGTGGTAGGTTATGGCAGGGCAGGGTAGGGTAGTGAGTAGGGCATGGTAGGGTAGACAGTAGGGGCAGGGTAGAGTATACAGGCAGGTTAAAGCAGACAGAGTACAAAGGGTCTAAAGGAGCAACACGAAAATGGGAACGAAAAAAAAAAAGGAACGAGGGAACCTAAAAAGGGACCAAGAACCCTGGGCGGTCTTGGCGTTTGAGACAGCACGCGGGTCTACCCTGGCAGCGGACGGTAATGTGACTTTGGTTGCACCAGGCAAAAGACAGCAGCAGAACCGGGTATAAGAAAAACAAGGGGAACTAAGCGAGCGTCAGTGCCAACTAGTAGTGTTTGAGGAAACATGGAAAGATGGGCAATAGTCAATAGCTGGTGAGCGAGTGTAGAAATTCTCCGAGAGACAAGAGATTAAGGGTGCATCAGGCGGTCGTTTGGTAGGTCAAGCGGTTGGTGAGAAGACCAACCGGTTCACTGGCTATCAAGTAGGCTAGTCAACCATTAATAAATACAGCATAGTCTGCTGCTTTTGTTGTACCGTTACTTTCTCTCTTCTTCATCATCTCTAGACTGAGTGGTTGTTCTTTCTGTCGGCCGGGCCGTTTTCATTCTTTTTTAACTACACATAGTTTCTATTCATTCTTTATTCACGTCTCATTCGTTTTCTACTCACCTCTTATTCATTCTCTACTACACATTCTTTCACTCACTACAATATGAAGTCCACTCTCCTCCTCGCCGCCCTCGCTCGCGTCGCCGCTGCCGTCACTGGCTCTGCTGAGGGCTTCGCCAAGGGTGTCACTGGTGGCGGCTCTGCTACCACCGTGTACCCCTCGACTACTGCTGAGCTTGTTTCGTACCTCGGTGACTCAGTGGCCCGCAACATTGTTCTCACCAAGACGTTTGACTTTACGTCGACCGAGGGCACGGCTACCGGCACTGGCTGCGCTCCGTGGGGCACGGCTTCTGCCTGCCAGGTGGCCATCAACCAAAACAACTGGTGTGACAACTACGAGCCCAACGCGCCCAAGGTTTCGGTGACTTACAACAAGGCCGGTACGCTCGGCATCACGGTGGCGTCCAACAAGTCGCTGATTGGCAAGGGCTCAGCTGGTGTCATCAAGGGTAAGGGCCTGCGTATTGTCGGCGGCAAGAACATCATCATCCAGAACATCCACGTCACCGACATCAACCCCAAGTACGTGTGGGGTGGTGATGCCATTACTCTGGACGGCGCCGACATGGTGTGGATTGACCACGTCAAGACGTCGCTGATTGGCCGCCAGCACTTGGTGTTTGGCAACTCGGCCTCCAACCGTGTGACTGTCAGCAACAGCGAGATTGATGGCCAGACGACCTACTCGGCCACGTGCGACGGCCACCACTACTGGGGCATGTACTTTACCGGATCCAGCGACAAGATCACCTTCAAGAACAACTACGTGCACCACACTTCGGGCCGCTCGCCCAAGGTGTCAGGCAACACTCTGCTGCACTATGTCAACAACTACATGTACGCCAACAGCGGCCACGCTTTCGAGAGCGAGACGGGCGCCTACATTCTGGTCGAGGGCAACGTCTTTGACAACGTCAAGGCCGCCATTTCCACTTCGACTGGCCAGATGTTTTCGTCGCCTGATGCCACCGCCAACAAGGTCTGCAGTGCCTCTCTGGGTCGTGTGTGCCAGGTTAACCAGTACACGTCGTCGGGCACGCTGACGGCCAAGGACACGTCGTTCCTGAGCAAGTTTGGCGGCCAGAATGTGGCTTCGGCGTCGGCGGCGTCGGCCATTTCGTCGGTCAAGACGTCTGCTGGCTTTGGCAAGATTTAGATTTGGCAATAGTTGCTTTAATACATTACCTTACTTTTTGACTCGAGTTTTTTGCAGCACGGCATGTTTTGTTTCATGTTGAAACAGCTATTTAGAAATAGATAACCCTAGATACATTTTAGGGTTGTAGAAGCGGCCAACCCTAGACGTATCTTGGAGCTGTAGACCCTAAACGTATCTTAGGGCTGCAGACGCGGTCAACCCTAAACGTAACCCGCTAAAACACAGCCGCTAAATCACAGCACGCAACTACTAAATCACAATCTAGTCTATGACCACTGACCACAAGCTACTAAATCACAACCATGTACCCCTAAAAACCCACTCCCCGCAGCCACGCCACTACCTCGTCCATGTACAAATCCGTCTTCGCTGCTCCGTCCTTGGCTCCCTCCTCATCCCCAACCAGCATACCAATGTGGCCATATTCAAATGCATGCACCGCATCTGGCACAAGCATCCACCGAATGCCCGCCTCTTTGCACTCAAAGTTGTAACGTGGATCCTCCAGCTCCAACTTGTATGGCTCGCGTACTTCCTGGCCACCCAAAATGTCCACCACTGGCACCTCCTTGCCCGACATCTTGTGCGCAAACTCCCATCCGTCATAACTCAGTATGTCCAGCTCGGCACCCACAATGAAAATATGCGGCGGTAGCGTCTCGCGAGGTGCATTAATCGGCGATATCCGCGGGTCAGATAGATCTGTGCCGGCTGGGGCGTAGGCCCACAAAAACGCGTCGCAGAAGTGATCGAGGAAATCGGTCGGCGCGCCGCGCACGCCCGTCAACTTGCCATCTGTCTTGTACGGGCGGCGGCTAACAGCTCGTTTGTCGTTCGCCGAGTTGAGCGCCGGGTACACAGGCACAGCGGCCAGAGGCGCGGCCTTGTGGGCGCGGATGGCCGGGTCCTGGCTAATCACTAGAGCGAGGTTGCCACCAGCACTGAAGCCCGCCACAGCCACGCGCTTTGGGTCAATTGGAACACTCGGGTCGTCAACTACAGCTAGATATAGAGCAGTCAACTCGTTGACGGCTGTGGGGAACGGCCCGGACAGGGCCAGCGTATAGCCAATCGAGACAACCAGCATGCCTGACTTGTCACTGAAGCGGCGGTTCCACTCGCTGTCATCAGTCGGCTTACCCACCGTCCAGCCGCCGCCGTGAATGGTAAACATTGTCGGCAGCGGCTTGCGATCCGCCGCAGTGTGATCGTAGGCTGACGGGTAGAAGAAGCTGCGCAAAAGTCAGTCAGTGTGGTCACGTGAATAGGGTTGGG
This sequence comes from Thielaviopsis cerberus, assembly GCA_016859225.1. Taxonomy (NCBI): domain Eukaryota; kingdom Fungi; phylum Ascomycota; class Sordariomycetes; order Microascales; family Ceratocystidaceae; genus Thielaviopsis; species Thielaviopsis cerberus. Next base: position 13,116 of record JACYXV010000143.1, on the reverse strand, counting down.
GTTAACCCACCGGACCGGGTGATTGGGCACAACTGGGTAAGTTTTCATGAGTGTTGGCGCCCACGGATCGGGAGTCTGGCTAAAAAAGCGTTTTATGCTAGATGTGAAGGTGTTGTAGACATCCGAGCCATTGATTGAGCCAATGATGGCCAAATATTGAGCCTTTTTGGCCAGTGTTGTGGTGTGCATTATAGTAGCCATTGTGTTTGAATAGTGGTTGTCGTTTGCAAGATAAGAGGGAAAGGCAATGAGGATAAGGTGAAGAGAAATAGTAGAGAGAAGAAAGCGAAAAGAAAGAAAGGAAAAGGAAGAACAAAATAAAGAAAGAAAAAGAGAGAGCAAGTGGCTTAAAAGGAAAAAGGTCCCGAGGAGTCGTCTCCTACCAGTTTGACCAGTGTAACGAGCAAACAACAAGAGAGGACCAATAGGCTAAGCCGGATACTATGATAAGGCGGCTCGGGGAACAATGTGCCAGAAATAGAACAGGTCCCTTTGATGCCGTAGCAAAAGAAGAAGAGAAAAACGCCTGGGCTTCTACAAGGTTGCGAGTGGATCTGTGGGAAGTGGGCAAAGTTGCAAGGTCGGGAACAGGCTTTAGTACAAGGAACTACGCCTAACCTACTGACTGCTGGCCAACTCGAGCCACTAGGAATCAACTGTCCCAAGGAGCTGCAGGAATCACTAAGGCCAGGACCGTTGTTTCTTCTGTTTCTCGACGTCTCAACTCTTCTTCCTCCACGCGTCTCGCTTCTTCCCTCACGCGTCTCGCTTCTTCCCCGTGCTCTTTTCATCTCATGCCTTGGTCTGCACTCCATGTTATTTTATTGATGCAACTCTGTGCGCCCCATTCTTCAGGGTATTTGTTAATTGTGTTTTCGCAGTTCCTGGCCTGCTTCTGGCCTATGCTTTTATAGTACTCCTTTACTTGTCATCATAGTTACCTCTACTCGTCTCATACCTTCCATTCTACTACACTGCTCCCTGCTTCTCCCTTGTTGCATATCGGCCAATCCAACGCCGAATGGCCGCAACGCCGCATACATCGCGTCAGGTTACATGTACAAATGTCGTGTTCAGTACTGGTTTTGTTCATGGGTCATTTCCGACGGTGAAGCTCTTATACCCTCCCTTGTCTGAATTTGCGTCTACTCAAGTATTGTTTGTGCTCATGACGCAATCTGCACCGGCTTGTGGGGGTGGGCTGTTTCACCGCAATCAGTATTTTCCTTTTCTTTGCTTCTGTTCTCACATGATCGCCTTCGCCACCTCCACGTCCCGCGCAGCTCAACTAGGGTCTGTACCCTAGCTGCAGGTGCATTTCCCTGTTAACCCTATTCCTGCGATCTCATAACCCTATCCCTGCGAAACCCTATCTTCTTATCTAGGCCCCTCTCTTATCTTATCAGCCTTTTTTCCCAGCCAATCAGCAAGCTCTGGAGCTTGGGTGCCAATAGCTAAATGTAGCTCCATGTACCGCCTCGTTTCCTTTTACCGAGCCGGCCCCTGTAACTTGGTTGACGGTCTTACATCATTGCAGCCTTGGTTGACGGATTTAGATGTACTTTTTTTCTTGCTACCGCTACCCATAGGGTACTGCTTCTTCTGCTTATACTACATACAGCCTTTACTGCCGCTGCTACTGCTGCTAATCCACTGATACCTTTATACTACCACCACTTCTCGTACTGTTAAAGTGGCCCGCTAAAACTTGCAAATCTCTGCTTGAACATCGCAGCCTCGTCCAAATTACTGCCCAATTCAACTCTTATTCCATTCATTTCCATCTCTATTGTTCATTCTTAGTGGCCTGTAATTGTCCTCATCTGTTTCTCCATTCGCTCGTATCGCCGCTTTCGGCTCTTTTCTGTCTGTACGTCTCGATCTGATCGTCGTCTTGCTGCCCTTGTCGGTCAGTCCTTTGTGCCGTGTCAGCTGTTATACCATGCCTCGTCATGGCTGCAGTCGTCATTCTGCACATCATTCTGCACACCATGTTACCCCTCTCGCTTCGTCTCAACTAACTCTGTATTCTCGCAGACCGACACCCGAGAAAAAAAAAAAAAACACACCAACAAATGCCTACTACTTGCTAGACATTCTATCATCCAAACTCGAATCCAATCGACCCCACCTCCGGTGTCTCATACCATAGTCCGCTTCTTCGTCTTTTCCTCCGGCCCGCCCGGATCCTGCCGCAGCCATGCTCGAGGGTCTTGTGGCCGGCATCCTGAACAGGTTCCTGGGCATGTATGTCAAGGACTTTGATCCCGGCCAACTCAAGGTCGGCATCTGGTCTGGTGACGTCAAGCTTCGGGACCTGGAATTGCGCCGTGAAGCCCTTGACCAGCTCAAACTGCCCATCAATGTCTTTGCTGGCCATCTCGGCGAGCTGACTCTAGTTATCCCGTGGTCCAATTTGCGTGGGTCGCCCGTCAAGGTGATTATCGAGGATGTGTTTTTGCTGGCTTCACCCAAGGAAGAGTCCAACTATGATGCCGACGAAGAAGACCAGCGGCGCCAGCGCCTCAAGATGGAACGCCTTGATTCGGCCGAGATGCTTCGCCAACGCAACCGTGAAGGTCTCAGCCAGGAAGAGGAGCAAAAAACACAGAGCTTTACGCAGAGCTTGATTACTAAAATCATGGACAACCTCCAGATCCATGTCAAAAACATCCATATTCGCTACGAAGACTCAATTTCGGCCCCCGGCCATCCGTTTGCGCTGGGCGTGACGCTGCAGGAATTCAGTGCCATCACCACAGACGCCTACTGGAAACCAATGTTTGTACAGGACTCCCGCGACACCACGCACAAGCTGGCGTCTCTGGAGGCGCTTTCTGTGTACTGGAACACAGATACGGACCTCATGGGCACAGGCCGCGATTTCGACCCCGATAGAGACGAGCTCTTACCGCACCTGAGCTTTGTGGAAAAGTGCAAACTCATGATTGCCAACCATGACAATGCCTCGCGTCTTAACCACCAGTATATCCTGCGGCCCGTGACTGGCCAAGCCAAGCTGCGTCTGGACAAGACGGGCGATACCCATATTCCACGCTTCCACGCTGACCTGCTCTTTGACGAAATCGGCCTGGTGCTTGACGACGACCAATACCGCGACGGCTTGATGATGGTTGACTTGTTCCATTACTTTATTAGACACCAAGAATATCTTCGCCACCAGCCCAAGGTACCGGTAAAGGAGGACCCGCGCGCCTGGTTCCGCTTTGCCGGAAATGCCGTATTGAACAAGATTCACGACCGCAACCGCAAGTGGACGTGGGACTATTTCCGTGAACGCCGTGACAACCGCCTGCGCTACATTGAGCTGTTTAAGAAGTCTAAGCAGGCCGCTGCTGGCACGGCTCTGGAGCCCGACGAGCAGGCCGACTTGCAGAAGCTCGAGTTTAAGCTGGGCTACGAGGACCTGCGCTTCTGGCGGTCGCTTGCTCGCAATCAGATGCGCAAGGAGCAGAGTCTGTCATCGGTCCGGCAACTAGAGCGAGCCAATACGGCACAGCAGCAGCAGCCACAGCAGCAGGGCTGGATCTCATGGGTTTGGGGGTCCAAGCCAGCCGACGAGTCGCACGACCAAGAGGCCTCGGAAAACACGCAAATCACCGAGGAGCAGCGCAAAGAGCTCTATGAGGCCATCGACTGGGATGAGCATACAGCGCTGGCGGCGGCTATTGACGTGCCACGCGACTCGGTCAAACTGCAGGTCGAGTCGTCACTGCGCACGGGTAGCTTTACGCTGCGGCGCAAGCAGCCCGACCAGTCGTTCAAGGAGCTCATGAGCCTGCACTTTGATGCCTTTAAAGCCCGCATGCTGCAGCGGCCAGACTCATTCCTAGGCCAGCTGACTCTTGGCGGCTTCCGTGTCAATGATGGCACCACGCCTGACTCGCTATACCCTGAGATTGTGCGGGTCAAAGATGCGTCGACACCGGCGCAGTCTGCTGCCACAGCCATTGCAGCTATTGGCGCCGACAAAAACACGGCCGACCCATTCTTTTACTTGGAGGTTGAGAACAACCCCATTGAGCGGGAGGGCGATGTGGCCATTGTCACCAAGCTCAAGCCGTTGGAAATCATCTGGAACCCCAACTTTGTGGTCAGCGTGTCCGACTTTTTCCGGCCACCCGAGCGCCACATGGAGTCGATTTCGGCGCTGATGGAATCGGCCGGCGCTACGGTCGAAACCTTTCGTGAGCAGACTCGTGCTAGTTTGGAGTTTGCTCTGGAGGAACACAAGGCTATCAATGCCAATTTCGACCTGCAGGCGCCGCTCATCATTATCCCGCTCAGCATCTCGACAGCCAACTCGCAGTGCCTGATTGTCGATGCCGGCCACATCAACGTGGCGTCCAAGCTGGTAGACAAGGACACGATGAATTTGATCCAGGCCAAGCAGCGCCAGGCATACACAGACGAAGACTTTCGGCGGCTCGAGTCCGTCATGTACGACTCGTTTTCGGTCAAGTTGTCATCAACACAGGTGCTTATCGGGCCCTCGGTCGACGTGGCCAAGCAGCAGCTGGCGGACGAGACAAATTCTCTCAAGCTGCACATTGTCGACCGCATCAACATTGACTTTACCGTTGAGATTTCCATTCTGCCCAAGGCACCCAATCTGACCAAGATGAAGGTGTACGGCCATCTGCCCATGCTTCACGCCACCATTTCCGACCAAAAGTACAAGACACTCATGAAGGCCATTGAAGTGGCCATTCCCAAGATGGGAGGGCCGCCGCCGTCGGCTCAGGACCCGTTTGCGCCTACGGGCAGCAACACAAAGAGCGATGCGCGGTCGTCACGCCGTGGCAGCCACGCCTCGTTTATGTCGGCTCTGGAACATCCCATGCCGGCTGGCCAGACGGTGGGACGGCGACCGTCTTTGTTTTTATCGGTGCCGGCGCCGGTCATAATCGAGGACGACCTCCATCTAGATGACGACTCGTCAGACGACTCGTCTGATACTGGCCACTCGCGGAGCTCGTCTAATGCCGGCCACTCAAAAGCCTCAAACAACAGCCCCCCACGCACTTCCTCCCATGTCTCGGAACAGCTCCACCTGCAGCAGCGCAACTTTCAGTTCACCTTCAAGGTCGACTACCTCAAGGGCTCTCTCTGCCGCAGCGACCCAACAGGCAAGAAACCCGACCAGTTACTGGTAGAGATGACGGCCGAAGACTTCAACATTCTCTTTTACAACCGGCCGTATGACATGGTAGCGCAGGTCTCGCTGGGATCGGTGACGTTGGACGACTTTGTGGTGGAAGATACGCCAGCCCAATTCAAAGCTATTGTGTCATCAGGCGACAACGAAGACTTGCTGCAGAATCGCAGTCTGGTGCAGATAACGTTTACACGCGTCAGCCGCGAGTCGCCCGAGTTTATGACGGTGTACGAGGGTGTTGAGACCAATCTGTCGGCTTCGGTTTCCACCATCAACCTAATCGTGACGCGCAAGACGCTACTCACGCTTCTCGACTTTATCCTGGCCACCTTTACCGACAACGGTGCTGCTCCGCCTCCGCCGCCTCCGCCCCCACCCCAGGACAAGCCGGGCTTCCTCAGTCTGCGCAGGCTGAGCATCATGTCTTCGTCGAGCGACGTGAACCAACAAGCCTCAGCCAATCTTGTTCTGCCACCACAACCCTCCATTCCGCCGCAAGGACCGCCAGCATCAATGAAGATCAAGGCTGAACTCAAGAGTATCCGGCTAATTCTCAACAACGACGGTGTCCGACTGGCCACGTTTGCCATGAACCATGCCGACGTTGGGCTGGTCATGGTTGGCCCGGTGATGCGGCTGCACGCTAAGCTGGGCGACTTTAGTCTGGTCGACGACATTAACACGGGCGTCTCTGAGAGGTCGCCGCTGCGCCGGCTAATTTCGGTGCACGGCGACGAGCTGGCTGACTTTCGCTACGAGACATTTGACGCCAATGACGCGGCAAACTTCCCCGGCTACGACTCGTCAGTGTACTTTCGCGCCGGCTCCATCAAGGTGACGTTTATTGAGGAGCCTTTCCGCAACATCTTTGGTTTCCTCGTCAAGTTTGGCCAGATGCAGGCATTATACAATGCGGCTCGGCAGGCTGCAGCCTCACAGGCTACGCAAATTCAGCGCAGCAACACGCGCATGAAGTACGACGTGGTGATTTCCACGCCCATTGTGTCGTTTCCCCGGGCTGTGACCCCGGGCCGCCACCGGCGCGATCTCTTGCTTGCATATCTAGGTGAAATCTATGCCAGCAACAGCTTTGTGCCTGTGACCAAGGGCTCGTCAGATGTGGCCACAGTGATTACAGCTGGCATACGAAATATCCGCCTGACATCCGACCTGAGCTACTCGGGCGACAAGAGTGAGGAGCTGGAAATGATTGACCATGTCGACCTCAACTTCAAGGTGACGTCGGTCGAGCACAAGCCGGGATCGCTGCGACCCGACATGGAAATTGAGGGCAGCATGTCGGACTTGAACCTGCGGCTGACGCAGTACCAGGTGCAGTTTCTGCTAGAGGTATCTCGTGCCGTGCCCGCAGCCTTTGTTGGTGGCGAACCGGAGCCGGAGCCGGAGCTGCAACCAGAACCGGTTGATAGCGCTGTTGGTTTACCGCCACCGGCTCTTCCGGTCCGCCCACCTCTACCTATCGATGAAGGCGATGACGACGACGAGGCAGTTCCTGCTGTAGACCCTGGCAGCATTCCTCAAGTTAGCCTTGGCCCTGAGCTCGACACGGATCAGATATCGTGGACACGGCTCGACCTCGTCTTCAAGGTTCACACGATTGGTCTAGACCTTATTATGGCTGAAGAGGATAAGCCAGTTGGCGACGTCAAGGCAGCGTCGCTGTCACGCTTCTCTCTGGACGAGAGCGAAGTCAAGTTTAAGATGGTGTCGGACGGGTCGATGGAGGCTGAGCTGCTGATTCAGGCCTTTACCATTCACGACTTGCGCGCTCAAGACAAGAACAAGTTCCGGCGCATCATGTCGTCGCAGTCAAAGTCGGTCAAGCAGCTCATGTCGACAGTGACCATCTCGGGCGGCCAGGACCGTACCATGATTATGGTGGTGACGCTGGACAGCCCACGGCTCATTTTCGCTCTTGATTATCTCTTTGCTGTCAACAAGTTCCTCACTATTTCGATGCAACCGCCGTCGACGGCTATTGATGCCGACATGCGCAGCATTCTAGATGGTGGCCGGTCCGAGTCGGATGCCGAGTCGGTAGCAGTGGCTAGCACGCGTGCGCCTACGACGATTATGCAGTCGTCGGCGGCTTCTTCGGTGGCGCCCGCGTCCGAGACGGCTTCCCCGGCTGCGGTCGCGGCACCAACGGCCGGCGGCACAATCACAGTTGTGTTCCGGGTTAACGTGATTGATTCGCAGCTGATTTTGATTGCCGATCCGCTGACGACTAGCTCCGAGGCCATTGTGCTTGGCACGCGGCAGGTGCTGCTATCCAAGCAAAACGCCATTACGTTCCAGGTGTCAGAAGTCAGCATGTTCCTGTGCAGAATGGACCGCTTCGATTCGTCGCGGCTGCGCGTACTCGACGACTTTTCGCTGCAGATGGCGGTAGACAACTCGGCAGCCAACACAATGAACATTAACCTGACAGTCGATCCACTGATTCTGCGGTTGTCATTCCGTGACATCTATCTAGTTCTGCAGATTCTGGCGCGGGCATCGGAGCTCTCCAACGACAACCAGACGATAGCAGCGTCCGAGGCCGGTGCAACAGCAGCGGCGTCCGAGGCAGACACAATGGCAACGGCATCCAAGGCCGATACAACGGCGGCGACATCCAAGGCCAGCGCTGCCTCTGTCTCGGCACGTACTCGACGGGCGTCTAGTGTGGCACTGACGGAGCGTGCAACTGCGGCGCAGCCCGCTGCCAAGCCGATTGAATACCTACAGGCCGAGTTTAGCGAGATCCGATTGGTGCTGATTGGCGAGGGCCACGAGCTGCCGATGCTGGACACGGGCCTGCAGGGCTTTACGGCTACAGTCAACAACTGGTCGACGGACCTCAAGGCTAGCGTTAGCATCGAGACATATGCCAACGTGTACAACTTTTCCAAGTCGGCGTGGGAGCCGCTGATTGAGCCGTGGCAAGCAGCCATTGGCGTCGGCCGCGACTCGGGTACAGGGCAGCTGAATGTGGCTGTCGACTCGTCCAAGACGTTTGATGTGACGGTCACGACGGCCACAGTACAACTGGCCATGACGTCAATGGGCATTCTATCGCGGTACGAGCAGCAGGTGGAGAAGCCACGCGGCGAAGAGGCGCCGTACCGTATCCGCAACTACACGGGCTTTGACATTTCAGTGACGTCACAGCAGGCGACGGATGATGTAAACACGGGAGCGGGCGCAAGTACAGAGGCCCTGGATGATGACGTGATTCGCGCACACTTGGCTGATGGCGAAGAGACGCCATGGAGCTTTGAGCCGTGGGAAAAGATGCGCGAGATGGTGTCGTCGGACGAGCGGTCAACAACGGTAACCATTACGCTTGAGGGCTCGGGCTTTGATGCAATCCGCAACGTCACGCTGAACCGCGAGGGCGAATTTCTCTTTGCGCTGCGGCCGCGCATGGAAAATGTACTGCACCGGCTCATGGTCGAGGTGGTGCTTGAGGCCGACTATGTCAAGTACGTGACTATCCGCTCGCCCATGGTGTTTGAGAATAAGACGCAGATACCGCTAGAGATTGGCGTGTTTGATGTCGACTCGGGCCACCTGCTCAAGATTGAAAAGGTGGCGCCTGGAGCCAAGGCACCAGCACCAGTCGGAGCGGCGTACAGCAAGTCGATGCTAGTGCGGCCCGACTCGGGCTTTGGCTACGAGTGGTCGACGGCCACGATTGGCTGGCGCGACATGATGGCACGGCCTACACAGACCATTGTGTGCAAGGCTGAGAACGGCGACTCGTCGTTTTACTTCCAGGTGGCGGCGCAATACGACAAGGCCAATCCACTGGTGCGCAACTATCCGTACATGACGGTCAAGATCTACCCGCCCATTACGCTCGAGAACCTACTGCCGCACGACTTCAAGTACCGCATTTACGACAAGAACACCAAGCGTGACTGGAGCAACTTTCTGCGCAAGGGCGGCATCAGCCCGATCCATGTGGTCGAGCTGTCGCATCTACTGCTGCTCAACATTGACATGCAGGATAGCGTGTTCAAGCCCAGCGACTTTGCCATTGTAAATTCCGGCTCGTCATCCAAGGACTTTAGCCAGGAGCACCGCCTAGTGTGCCGCGACATCAAGGGCCTTAACCTGACGCTCAACCTGCTGTACGAAAAGATGCCGGGCGGCGGCGGTGCCTTCAAGGTGATAGTATACACACCTTACGTGATTCTCAACAAGACGGGCATGGAGCTGCTGATCCGCGCGCGCGGCTTTATGCAGAGTGCCAAGGTGGCTGCCGGTCAGAGCCGGCCGACCGACCAGTTGCTGGCCAGTAGCGGACCGCACCACGAGGAGGAAGAAGACATGAAAGCGCAACCGCTTATGTTTTCGTTTGGCAACGACGACCACCGTAACCGCGCGTTCCTCAAGCTGGGTGGGTCGGACTGGAGCAAGCCGCAGAGCTTTGACGCAGTCGGTAGCAGCACCGAGGTAGTGGTGCCGGCGGCGTCAACCGACTTCGCCACGAGCGCCACGGGCTCCAAGGACGCTGAAATTTCCATTGGTGTGGCCGTTGAGAGCGGCGTCGGCAAGTACCAGCTGACCAAGATTGTCACCATTTCTCCGCGCTTCATTGTCATCAACAAGCTGGGCGAGGATCTGCAGGCGCGCGAGCCGAGCTCTTCGGGGCTGCTGACGCTCAAGCCGCATCTGCTTGAGCCACTGCGCTTCATGGGCAAATCTGCCACCAAGCAGTTGTGTCTAGGCTTTCCCGGGCTCAACAACCCATGGTCGTCGCCCTTTAACCTGGCTGATCTAGGCACCACGCATATCAAGCTGACCAAAGCCGGCCAGCGCCAGAAGCTAGTGCGTGTTGAGATTCTGATGGAGGGCGCCACCATCTTTGTGCACCTGGTACACGAGACGGGCAACTGGCCGTTTTCTATGCGCAACGAGAGCTCAGTCGAGTTTACCTTTTGGCAGGCCAACCCGTTTATCGACGAGGACGGCATCGAGATGCAGTCAGGCTGGAAGCCCATCAAGTACCGTCTGCCGGCCCGGAGCATCATGCCATATGCCTGGGACTTTCCGGCCGCCAATGTGCGCGAGGTTATTATTTCACCACAGCTGGGCAGCCCAAGCACCATCAAGGGCCTGGAGCGCCATGTGCAACTATCCGAGATTGGCACCCAGCTGCCCATGAAGTTTACTGTAGGCGGTGGCCAGCAGCAGCAGCAAAAGATTATCGACATTTCTGTGGCCGCCGACGGCCCTACGCAGACGCTGATTCTGTCCAACTACAAGCCATCGCGCAGCATGTATCGCCGCCGCGATAGCCCGCGTGACCGAGCAGTGCAGCAGTCGCGCCGAGATAGCTATGAGGTGTCTGGTGGCCGCGCATCGACGTCCTCGACCGGCTCTGGTTCAGGCTTTGATGTCAAGGACCAGGAAACCGGCACCATTTTCAGTGCACAGCTCAACTTTTCTGGCATGGGTATCTCGCTCATCAACGCCTCGCACAAGGAGCTGGCCTACATTACCTTTCGCGGAGTCCAGCTGCGTTACACCGAGTCACAGCTGTACCAAACGGCCACCATGGCCGTCAAATGGATTCAGATTGACAACCAGCTGTATGGTGGCCTCTTCCCCATGCTGCTATTCCCCAGTGTTGTGCCCAAGAAGAGCAACGAACTTGAGGCCCATCCGTCGCTGCACATGATGATTACTCGTGTCAAGGACGAGTCTTATGGTTTGCTGTACGTCAAGTATGCCACGGTGCTACTGCAGGAAATGACAATTGAGCTGGATGAAGACTTTTTGTTTGCCCTGATTGAGTTTGCCAACAGCGGCACGGCCTTTTTGACCACGGCCTCGGGCGAGTCTGCTGCCGTGTACTCGCGTTCTGGCGCGGCGGCTACTGTTGCCGGTGCTGCGGCTCCGGGCCAGCCGGTGGCCGCCGACGTCAAGCTCTGCGAAGAGTCTCTGGACATTCCGCAGCCACAGATGGAACAGGCCGGCCAGGACATGTACTTTGAGGTGCTCAACATCCAGCCCATGCAGCTCAACATTTCGTTTATGCGCACCCAAGTCATCAACTCAGACTCGCAACTCGGGTCACGCAACCCGCTCATGTTCTTTATCAACATGATGACCATGACCATTGGCAACGTCAACGATGCTCCCATTCGTTTCAACGCCCTACTTCTTGAAAACGTGCGTGTGTCGGTGCCCGTACTGCTGCAAAACGTCACCAGCCACTACGCCCAAGAGGCCCTGTACCAGGTCCACAAGATTCTCGGCAGCGCCGACTTCCTCGGCAACCCCGTCGGGCTGTTCAACAACATTTCCTCAGGCATCACGGACATTTTCTACGAGCCGTACCAGGGCCTGATTCTTAGTGACAATCCCGAAGAATTCACGCTCGGTCTTGCCAAGGGCGCTACGTCGTTTCTCAAAAAGTCAGTCTACGGCTTCTCCGACTCATTCAGCAAAGTTACGGGCAGCGTCGCCAAGGGTCTTGCTCTTGCCACTCTCGACAAGCAGTTCCAGGATCGCCGCCGCATTACCCGCGCCCGAAACCGGCCCAAACATGCTCTTTACGGCGTCACGGCCGGTGCCAACTCGCTTATTACCAGCGTGGCGTCGGGCGTTGGCGGTCTGGCCAAGAAACCGTGGGAGGGCGCCGAGCAAGAAGGCGCACTGGGCTTCCTAAAGGGCGTGGGCAAGGGCTTCATCGGCCTGGCCACCAAGCCGGCCATTGGCGTGCTGGACCTAGCCTCCAACGTGTCGGAAGGCATCCGCAACACCACCACCGTTTTTGACGGAAGCGAACTCGAGCAAGTGCGCAAACCGCGCTTCATACCGGCCGACGGCATTGTGCGGCCGTACAACCCGCGCGAGGCGCTGGGCCAGTACTGGCTGAAGCAGGTTGACAACGGCCGCTTCTTTGACGAGCAGTACATTGCCCACCTGGAGCTGCCGCGCGAGGATTTAGTTGTTATTATTACCTTTTCGCGCATCCTGGTGGTGTGGGCGCGCAAGTTGAATAGCGAGTGGGATATTCCGCTCAAGGAGATTCAGACCATTAGCAAGGAGCGGACAGGCATGAGTGTAGTGCTGCGTGGCGGGGCGAATGGGCCGTTTATTCCCGTGACGGATGAGAGTGGCCGGGCCTTTTTGTATCGGATGGTGGCTATTGCGGTTGAGGAGTTTAACCGCAAATTCCGGACTCAGTGAGATTTTGTACTTTTTATTATTTTTGGGGGGGAGCTTGTTTTGCGTCTTTTGCGTTTTTGTTTGTGTTTTGTTCATGTTTTATACTCTGCTCTCTTCGTTTGCTTCTTCTGCAGGTTATGACTTGCGCTAAGATATATCCTTTCTCAACTCCATTTATACCTTGTTTCACAACTCCATGTATGCATACGTAACCACGTCTATTGACTATAAACCATTAATTGACTATAAACCATTAATCATCAGATTGCTCTTCACCCTCCCACCTAAAACTACTGCCGGAACCCCTGCTTTGCCTTCATCTGTTCAATACGCGCCTTCAACTGACTCGTCACCTCGGCCGCCCGTTTCCAACTCTCGGCTCCACCCGCCGGCCCGTTTCCGTTGCCTCGCCCTACCGCCGCCACCACCTCCGCCCCATGACACTCATCCGCCCCATGCTCATGCTACTATGCGCGCCCATACGCTGCTGGTGGTGCATCTGCGGTTGCTGCTGCTGCTGCTGCTCGTGACGGTCATCATAGCTGCCCTGTGAGCCCGTCTCGTCAGCCTGGCCGTGGCTCTGGCCAATGTGCAACGACGATGATGGCATTTGCATAGCCGATCTATAGTTGCGCGCGGGGCTAGCACGGCCCGAAGGAAGGCCGCTTGAACTGCTGCTGCCGTAGCCTAGCCCTGGGCTCAGCTTGGAGCGCGCATACGACGGCTCCATGCCCCCAATATCCTTGTCC
>JACYXV010000142.1:0-11040 GCA_016859225.1 Thielaviopsis cerberus | reverse complement strand
TATTCATTCCGAGTAAATAGCCAGTTTATGTTGAGCAAAAAAGAACCACTTTTTTAAGGCTTGCAGTCTCCCATACGTGTCGGTGTAGGTGGCCATTTTCATCGTGATTTCCAGGTTAGAATTGAGCTCTTGCAGTCGCGCTCGGTAAATCAGCGGGCTCTTAGCTCCTTCCTTGAGCTATGGTCCACAAAGGTTCTCGTCATTTCACTTTTCACTTGCAGTTGCAGTTGCAATCAGAGTTATCTTGTTTGGTTTTTTTACTAGCGAGCTTTGGACAAGGCAAACAACTGGAGTATCAACATCTACAGGATGATGGACAGATGCGTGCATACCTGTAGGTACAGATTTGACGCACAGGCCCTATGCATACAGGTAGCCTGTCGACATATCAAAATGGTTCTGCCCTTCCCTTCTCCCTTTTCGTGGCTTCACTTTATCTCGCTTCACCATGCAAGCGAAACGCCGAATCTCTGCTTTTTCTCGCGTTTATTTCTGGTCTCGGACGCGTCGCATAGTCTCAACCATCAACTCAATGCCAGCGCTCATGCACCAATTCACTCCATACAGTCAAACCAGCCTATCACACTGCGCAACGCAGCAACGCAACAGCCCACCACCATGCTACAAACGTACCGCAGAATTAAGCTCTGAGACCGCAAGATGATGGTTGATCTGTTTGGTAGCCTGTAATAAAAGCCGTTCGCAAAGAAGTTGCACGTAGAAGTTTTTCTATTCGCTACCCGCTTTTGTGTGCACTTTCCGTGTATAGGCTTGTACATGCAATGTGCTGCTACACGTTGCGGTCAGCACGCGTCTTTCCTTGCTTTCCTCGGTGTCCTGTTGTGCCGTTATGAGAAAGAACTATTTGCCAATTGGTAACTGCCGCTTTCAGAGGCGTCACCATTCCTGCAGTAACTTGGCTGGCCCGTTTGCCCACTACTGCAGAAGCTTGCTTGGCTCAAGGTTACACCTTCAACACCTTCAACCCACAAGGTCCCTCCAAATCCCACTCTATTCTATAAGTCGCGAGAATCGACAGGCCATAAATTCTCAGAATCAACCACTGGCCAAGTCCATTCTTAGACTTAGCCTGGTCCGTCCCATCACAAAATCCTATACAGACCCTGTCTGTTACAGCACAACCCCGCACCTAGACAGGGGACTAGTGATCTCCACATAAGACCGAGACTACTGGCACACGCAGAGGAAAACCTGGTAAAAAAAAAAATTTGAAAATCCAACTTGCAAAACTTGCGTTGAATTACAGATGATCGCATGTGCGCATCGCATGGCATTACGTAGATTTCTGCTTCAAATCCGCTCTACTGTACATGGTATAGCTCTTTGATTATAATTTTGTCAGTCAAATCAGTGGCATCTAAAACACAACGGAAAAACGGAGGCTGGCTGTGGCAAGCCGCTATATTATTTTTTATTTTTCCAGTTCAGGCTTTTGCTTGACTAATTCACTGCAAAAGCTAAGCTGTCGGCGGCGAAAGTCAGACAAGCAAGCTCCGTATATTAGCTAAACTTTCCCGTCAGCAGAACAGGTATTAAATACCAGGCCAGAAAAAAAAGTACTGGACCGAACCGAGCCTGGGCCCCGCTTCACCTGCTACCCATTTCCTCTTTCCTCGTTCTTCTGTTCCTTCCTTCGATTTCGCACCGCGCACTTTATTATCCATTCAGTGCAGTTGCTCTTTTTTTTTTTTTTTCACTCTTCTTCTCCTTCCTCTTTTCTTTTGCTTTTGTTCTTTCCTCTTGTACTCAACTTCCTTTATTGACTGTTTTGCTCTTTGCCATCAACCTTTCTCTTTCTTCCTCTTCCCTTCCTCTTCTTTTCCCTTCCCTTCTTCTACTTCTCTTCACTTCTCCCACCATCAAATCCTCTTCTTCACATCCCCATCATCGACCCTCTTCTTTCTTGCCAACTCGATTCGTCCTCAACGCCTCTTCTCTTTTCTTTTTTTCTTCCCATACTTCTCTTTGAAGCACAGTTGCCAAATTGTTGATTTCTTTTTCAGGTACGTACAGTCAAACTTGCATTGCATACATACGCTTGACGGCTCGTTTCGCTTGATGTTTTGCGACTTGCATGTGTCTTTTGCCACTTGTGGTTTGCTTCAATATGCCGTTTTATAGCCCATGCTTGCTCCCATGCCTATATCCGCACACAAAAGCGGCCATTTGTTTGACGTGTGCAATGACCAACAACATTCCAGTATTCAGAATGTCATGATCACAAGCCCCATTCTATATGCCACCTGATATTATGCTAGTTAGCAAGAACGCAAACCAGGAAAATTGCCAAAACAATGAGCAATTAGGACCAGCTATGCTCGGCATGTAAACAGTGCCTTGCGAGTTGGTCGCGCTTTCCTTGTCGTAACGAATTACGAGTCCATTGTTTACTGTGGTGTTTGCTAACTTTACATTAATAGCTATTAGCACTTTGCTTTCTCATTCTCGAATCCCTTCTCATCCGCTACAACTACTTCCATAATGTCTACCGCTCAGGACAACCACCCTATCGTCGACGAGCACGTTGACGCTGTCGACCACGATGAGCCCCGCCTTGGCCCCGACGGCGAGCCTGCTCCCAAGACTGAGGAAGAGTATGCTCAGGCTCAGCTGACTCTGCGTGCTATTGTTTCTAGCAAGGAGGCGGGTGTCATCATCGGCAAGAACGGCAAGAACGTTGCCGACATTCGTGATGAGACTGGCGTCAAGGCCGGTGTCAGCAAGGCTGTTCTCGGTGTTCATGACCGTATCCTTACCATTACTGGTGGCTGTGATGCGGTTTCCAAGGCATATGCCTCTGTCACCAAGGCTCTAATGGAGGGTGCCCCTGCTGTTGGCATGGGCGGCGTTGTTCAAAACGCGGGAACACACCGTACGTCTTGTATATCCAATTGCGCCTACCAGAACATGTGCTAATCAATATCTCCACCTTCACAGCTCTCAAACTCCTTGTTTCCCACAATCAGATGGGTACTATCATCGGTCGCTCGGGTCTCAAGATCAAGCAGATCCAGGATGCCTCTGGCGTCCGCATGGTCGCACAGAAGGACATGCTTCCTCAGTCGACTGAGCGTGTTGTCGAGATTCAGGGTTCCCCGGAGGGTATCCAGCGCGCTGTTTGGGAAATCTCCAAGTGCCTGATTGATGACTGGCAGCGTGGTACTGGTACCGTTTTGTACAACCCTGCTGTTCGCACCCAGGTTCCTGGCGCTGGCGCTGGCACCGGCTCCAGCTTCACCAACAACCGTGGTGGCGACTACAACAACAACAGAGTCACTCGCACCGGCAACGGCGCTGACTTCAGTAACTCTAACCAGCGCACCTTCAATCGTCGCTCTGATCCCGAACCCCCGCGTGCTCCCCCCACACATGATGAGAATGGCGAGGAGCTCCAGACTCAGAACATCAGCATTCCCTCGGACATGGTTGGCTGCATCATCGGTCGTGCCGGCAGCAAAATTAGCGAGATTCGCCGGTCGTCTGGTGCTCGCATCTCCATTGCCAAGGTTAGTTGATTTTTACCCATGTTTGCGTATGCGCATTCACTAATGACTTTTCTCTATAGTCTGCTCACGACGATACTGGTGAGCGCATGTTCACCATCATGGGCACCGCCAAGGCCAATGAGAAGGCCCTGTACCTCTTGTACGAAAACCTTGAGGCCGAGAAGATGCGCCGCAGCCAGCAGGCCTCCGAGTAAGCGCCACCTCGGTAGTGCCGCGGTCCTTATAGCCGTGCTCGTCTTTGGCGTGTGCCTTACAGCAATGGTAGCCCTGCGTCCCATTTAATCTGTACAGCTCCGTCAACTGTTTTCATCATTATCAGCAAAAACGACAACAGCAACAACACTACGATGATTACTACCTCTAGCACACTCATCTTATCCTCATAATGCCTGGTTTATCCAAGGCGTCGATGCCATGCTTCCACCTCTCGGCCGTTTCTCATCACGCTCACTCGCTACATCCTCTATCTATCTCTTGATCCGGTTTTTTTCATGCTCCTCTTTATTCTTTTCTTTGTTTCCGCAGTCACTCTTATTGTCTTTATTCCGTCGACCCTTTTCCGTTGAAAAAAACCCACGTATTCCTTTCCGGCCCTCTTATCCTTTGACGTTCCGCTACGACTCGTCACCCTCGTATGCCTCCTTTTTCTCTATTCTGACTACCAAGTCTCTCTTCTTGACTTGCTCTTTCCGGATTTTTCGGGCGTATACCTGCCAATATTAAGTCTTGTGGGCCTGTCTGTTTTCGTGTGATGCCTCGGGCATTTATACTGTGGCGGTCTGATTCGCAGGATGATTGTCATGCGTATAAATGGCTTTATTGCACATTCTGGACATTAGTGCTGGTCATTTTTTTTGGTGAGCCGTCATGTTTTGCTGGTGTTTACATACCAGCACGCCAGTTTCCATTTGGTCTTTGGACCAAGGTTCTAGCAATGGGTCTTTTGTCCAATCAACACCCCGAATCCGAGGACGCCAAATGGTAAATACGTGACCAGTGGAATGGAGATTTCACGTGGACACGATTCATTTCCTTTTTTTTCACAAGGCTGTTTTCTCAACGTGCCCGCGATAGCTTAATCAAGCTATTCTTTGTTTGTGTTTCATTCTATCCACAAGTGAGGAATAGACGGCATTGCTTTTTGTTTGGTGTTTGTGGCATTCCGGGGTCACAGAAGCTTTATGATAATGAAGTCGGCTTTGTTTTTTATGTTTTGTTTGTTATTTGCTTCGGATCATGTAGTTAGAATTGGAGGCACCACCACGCCTCATATGGATAATACCCCTATTGGATTTCTTTTTCTGTGCTTTTTACAACACAGTTGGCAAAAATTCTTTCTTTCTTTGCTCCGTGATCAATTTTTTGCTGCAGTCTGTCTGTTGTTCTGGCTTGTTGAGCAGTTATAGCCAAAATTACGTCACGGCCACAAGGGACTACTGCAAATACGGGATCCCGAACTAACTTTTATGTACACATGTAGGTACCAGCTAGTAATATGCATGTACCTGAGGCATGTGGCTTAGTTTACGCGATGTACTGGCAAAATGCAGGTACGGTGGAGCTCATATTTTTTTCGGAATTGCTGCCGTTGATGGGCAGTTTCGGCTGTGGCATCCGACATTTATTAAAAGCTCGCTACTTCTATATGCCTATTTGAAATGAACCGGGATGAATAGGTTACAAGCTTTATGAAGCTCGAGAGTAGTTAGATACAAGATTCAGTCGGGGTTTTTTTTTTTTTTTTCTAAATTCGATGAGGAAATAAAGATTTAGGTTGGGTATGAACATAGGGCTATAAGCCCAAAATGACTTGGAAGTTTTGATTTCATGTCTTCGTCAGGAGGGGAAAGAGAAACTCTCGATTTCTAGTTATACCATGCTAACCCTAATTCCGCTTCGTCAAACAGGCCAGATAAACCACTTGGTATTTTGACGAGACCGAGTTTCAGGGTTTCAACAGGTCAAGGGCCACATTTCACTGTATGCGCAAAACAGATATCAACTCTCGTTTGCGAACTTGGCCTATTCTTTTCTTTGTTTGTTCCATTTTTTTTCTCCTTCATTCTGCAATAGAGAAATCAGTTCGCTCTTTTATTTGGTTTCATTTTCTTTCTTGCTGCTCATTATCGCGTTTAATCATGGCTCGCACCAAGCAACCGCCCGTCCAAAAGGACGCCTCCTCCGAGCCACACACTGCTGTGCGCTCGACAAAAAGGACGCCTGCAAGCTTGAGCAAGGCCGGTGCTTCGGCTACGGCTCTAGCACCCCCTGAGACCAGTGACCCCGGAATTATCCAGCTTGCCGTGGCTGTGGGCGGCATCTACGCCAGCTTGTGAGTTTGCTTCTACCCAGGCCCAAGACAATGATGGATACGCAGACTAACGCACGCCATAGCTTGACTTGGGCATTCCTTCAGGAAAGACTGACGACTACGCGCTACGGCCCTGAGTCTAATTATGAAGTTTTCCAGTACCCAGTGTTCCTGAACACCATCCAGTCAGCCTTTGCCGCTACCACTGGTCTGATTTACTTATACCTAAGCACACCACGTAATCGCCCTGTTCCGTCCGTCATTCCGTCGCGCCGGATCCTCTTTCCGTTAGGTCTCGTGGCCATAACCACGGCGCTCGCGTCGCCTTTTGGCTACGCCTCGCTCGCACACATTGACTACATCACCTTCCTGCTAGCCAAGAGCTGCAAGCTACTGCCTGTCATGTTTCTGCACATCACAATTTTCCGCAAGCGCTTTCCGCTGTACAAGTACCTAGTAGTTGCCGCTGTGACGGCTGGCGTCGCCGTCTTCACTCTGCACTCGGGTAAGAAAAAGAAGCATCAGGCCATTGCCGAAGACCGCAATGCCACCTGGGGTCTGCTGCTGCTAGGTATCAACCTGCTGTTTGATGGCTTAACGAACAGCGTGCAGGACCACATTTTCACTGCCTACCAGCCGTACACTGGTCCGCAGATGATGGCTGCCAACAACATCCTGTCGACTGTTCTCACTCTGTCGTACCTAGTTCTGAGCCCGTGGCTAGTGCACACTGGGCTTGGCCAATACCTCGGCATGCAGACAGCTGGAAATTCTGGCGAGCTTTCAGAGGCACTAGCATTCATGGCCCGGTACCCCTCTGTCTGGCGTGATGTTCTCGGCTTCGCCATGTGCGGTGCAATTGGCCAAGTCTTTATCTGTAAGTGCTAATTTCTTCAGCATCCATGCCCTCATCAATCATACGGTATATTTTCTCGTCGGCTAACAATCGTTATACAGTCTACACTCTGTCGACCTTCTCGTCTGTGTTACTCGTTACTGTTACTGTCACTCGCAAGATGTTCACCATGATTCTTTCAGTTCTAGCCTTTGGTCACCATCTTACCAAGATGCAGTGGGCTGGCGTCGGTCTTGTATTCGGTGGCATCGGTGTTGAGGCTCTAATCCAGCGTCGTGAGAAGATGGCAAAGGAGTTAGCTAAGAAGGCCGCAAAATTGTCCAAGGCTCAGTAAGGCAACAGGCGGCGATTTATATGTTTCAACAAATTGTAGATATTTACTATCATTTTGAATCACAACATTCACAAACGTTGATTCCAGAATATTCAACTACAAATGAATCACTGTTAAGAGGGCCAAAGATAGCCAAAAAGAATTATACATTGAAGGCCGCCAGACAATAACGAAACAACGTCTGGACGTAAATAAGAGTGGTATCTGTACATAAAGCAGATATTTAATGACAACGAACAAAATAACTTGGCACGTGGCGTAGAAGGAGACTAAACTTTTAATTGGCGCCAACGAGTGCCAGTGTGCGAAATTCGGCGGCAAAGAAGGCAGCAGAAGAAAGAGAAAAACAAAGAAATGGAAGGGAAATAAAAAAGAAAAGGAGAAGAACAAAACAACGTCCAAGGCGGTGTTTCGCAGATAGAGCCATAAAAGATAGAAAAATCAAAACACCCAAACCCCCACAGGTCGTGCAACATGGCATGACGTAAAACGTGTCTCATCAGGCCTGATATAGGAAATGGAAAAGCATAGAATGAAGAGAGGGAAAAAAAGACAGCAGGCCGTAGCTTCTTACATAGTACCAAAGATTCAGGGTACAAGGTAGTATAGCAAAATGAATAAAAAAAAATGAAAAATAAAACAGCCGCAAGAAACCAAGCGCCGAAAACTGCCCGATGAAAAGTCGTGATAGAGATCCAGTCAGAATAGCGTCGATACTTCCGCGCTGTTTAAAGAATCTCATCAATTGACCGCACAATAGGAGTCTCGCCCTTCGTAGGTGGACTACGCGGATCAGCAACTTGAGATGGACGGTAGTGTGAGAATATGTTACGCGGGAAGGCACCCTCTCGGGGCGAAAACATGCTATCCTTTGGTGTGGGCGGCGATTCGATAAAGGTAAAGGCAGCCTTGGATGGGACGGGCGCAAAAGCGTCACGCAAAGGGTTGTTTGTCATAACCTCAACCCGGGGCGACATGATGTCAGAGCCCTCCGGAATATCCTCGCCGAATGCGTCACTAGCAATGCTCTGTCTTGGGTTATCACTGCGTCGAATAGCATCAAAACTCCCGAACAGTTTCATATTCATTGACGAAAATCCAGGAGAAGGTGGTGGCTTCGACCAAGTCATAGGTCGTGAAAAATTGACAGACCGGTGCGCAGCACTGGTGTCCTGGCTCTCATGGAAAGTTGTGACTTGATCGTCATCACTCTGAATGTGTTTCGAACTGCCGTAATGAGAGAGAGTCGGGGAAGCGCTATCAACAGCCAGTTCAAATCGGGGAAAACTAGGCATTTCTTTTCCATCTTCGCTGACCTCAGACCACGAAAAGCTTGAAGGGGCTGAGGATGGGCCGGGGGTGAGCGGGAGGGACGGAACCCCCAAGCTTAAACGAGTGCGCATCGGGCTAGCGCCACCCGTGCTCAGGCCAGGAGATGCTGAGTCTCCATCCCGGGGAAGGGGTGCTGTGAGAGGCTCACGCGACACGACGGTGTTGGCAATATCAGCAGAAAGCGTAAGACGGTGATGTTTGGTAGGGCTGCGGCCACTACGCTGACGCAGAGCTGAAGGAGGAGGCTTGTACTTCGTTGAGACCTCCTTTTGGAAGTCTTGCAGACAATACATAAGCTTCATGTTTGGAGAGATCCAACGACTCTTGGATTGCGCAGCATAGTATGCGTCATTGACAGACAGCTCGGGGTTGCGGAAGAGGCCATAGGCAATGATTAAGCTAGCAGACCGACTTGCACCCTGCTGGCAGTGAATGAGAACCTTTTTCCCTTCCTTAACGGAGCGATCAATCTTTTCACAAAGGTCCATCAAATCGACAGAAATATCCGTGTTATGATCCCAAGGCATGTGAATGTACTCGGGCATCTTGCGTGTATGCTCGGGTGTTACAGCCCTTGGTGTCAAAGGCGAATCGGACCTCGATTGAGGGAACTCAAAGGCAGTAGAAAACGAGGCATCCGTGGCGGCTGTATCAGGGTATGGGCTGAAGCTGGCAGGCGACTTTCCATCAGTGGGAACTTCAAACGGATTCTTAACTTCACGAGCCACGTTGATGACGACATCGAAACACGAGGCCTCTTCGGCATTCGGTTCAAGATATAGGTACACGTCGTTGTCGTAAATGGCAATAGGACCTTCAGGGTATGTTGGAGACTTCTGGTCCTCGTTATTTTCGCTTTCATCACGCAGATGGTGAACAGCATCCAGGGCGCCTCTTCCAGCAACCTGAGTCCTGATAGGAGAGTGTTCTTCAGGAATAACGTCATTAACCCCAGAAACGGCGTTCAACTTGGACGGGCGAAGAACCTCCGAAAGACCCGATTCATTGCGCTCCAAAACTGTGGGAAAAGTCATGCCGCCAACAGGCGCAAACGTAGCAGACTTGAGGCCTGCAAGCATGTGGGGTGTGGAAATTGAATGCTTGAGGGCGCGCCGTTGCATGATAGGGCCGATGCCAGGTGACATGGGCATTTCAAGGGTAGGTAGTTTCACAGTAAGCTCCTTCGTCTTTGTGTTGAGGCTCAAATTGCTAGGCTTACGCTTCATAGCAGGAATCATGGGCTTAATGAACGAGGGTGAAGTCGGGTCACTAGGGCCTTGAGTCGTAGGTGATGTCACGAGAGGCGGCATAATCGACAAATTTTTCATATTGCGGGCGCGGCGGGGTGCTGGTGAGGTCATGGGGCGCTGCCCAAGACTGCTCATGGGAGCGTCATTGACAGAGAGTAGCGACATAGCTGAAGGAAGAGCAAAAGAGGGCGGCGCAAGTGGCTTCAACACGGGCATAGCCACGGGGGAGTCTGGGGACGAGGGCGATTGATCAGACATTGAAGATAAATCAGAAGTCGAAAAAGCAGTAGTGGGTGAAGAGTTGGCCGATTCGGATGCTACAGACGAGGCACTGTCGCGATGCTTATGAAGAGAAGAGGAGCGCAGCGGGGGCTGCAAAAAAGTGGTGAGTGTTGTCGGTTGCTTTGGTGAGCTAGTAAAGCGAGGATCCAGAATCGTAATAGTGTCGCGATCAGTGATGGCCTGAGAATCCAGATCAAACACCGACATGAACGAAGGAATCTGGTCTTCGTAGAGTCTCCGGGTGGCAGCCGAGGGCATTGTGAGCGAAAATAGCAACACTCGGCGCGTCCGAAACGGGGAGGGGAAATATGGAAATAAAAGAGTGAGGGGAAGTATCAGAGAGCAACACAGAGGCAATCCAATATTTCAATCAAGGAAATAACAATAGATGAGAGAATCGTGATTGTGTCCCGAACCAGCGGAAACCAATTTTGTGTAGAATAATCAATAAACAAAGAGACGAAAAGAATCGAGATAGAAAAATACAGATGCACTGGGCAAAATGAAATCGCCGTAAAATGGAAGTTGAAACAGCGCAGCTGTTACTAAACGGAGAGGGGCGGCGTGGAGTGATAAGACAGTATCGACAAAACAGGACAAACAGGTTGAGACGATATTGAGGCTCAACGACGGTAGCCAACGACTATTATGACGATATTTTTGAATCGTGAATTGCAAGTTGAAAGCGTAGAACGGTGTCGGAGCGGCGGCGGCGTCGAAGGCTTTGGTCAATCAATCAGTATGTCGGCGATGGAAGCGTCAAGTCAGATATATTGTACAATTAAGGCGCAAGAGGCAGGAAAGAATGGAATAAAATAATAAATAGAACACAAAAAGCAGTCGTCAAAGAGGTCAAGCACAATCGAAGCAAGTTAACACAAGCGAATAAAAAGAAGCAAAGTGAGTTTGAGTTGGTCGTGATGCTGTTGTAGCACCAAGGGCGGAACGAGACTTCGAAGGGCGAGACAAAGACAAAAGAAAGAAAAGAAAGAAACGAGACGAATGAAAAAACTTGGAAGGAAGGGAGAGAAAGAAGTAAAAATAGAATGATGGGAAAGGAAGGAAAAATAGAAACAAGAAAAATGAGACAGCCAGTAAAAAGCAGGGAAGATAAAGCTGAGGGAAGGATTAGAGCGAGACAAGAGATG
>JACYXV010000141.1:0-22880 GCA_016859225.1 Thielaviopsis cerberus | reverse complement strand
AAAAAAAAAAAAAAAAAAAAAAAGGCAAAAGGTCATGAGCTTCTTTTTCTTCCGCCCATGCATAATATCGCGTCGATAACTATAGGCCGGGGTTGTGCGGTGTGTGCTGACCACCACTACGTCTCTTATAGCCCTTTTCTCTTCATTTATTTTTTTTTTTTAAAAAAAAAGTCTAGATGAATGATGAATAGAACTCTGGTTAAAAGAAATAGTCATATATATTGCTCCATTTTTTGGTTTGTAATATAACAGTAGGTTGTAATCTACCTAGCGAGTCTATACACGGCTTAATGTCAAACAGAGCACTACTCAGCCCATCTTAATTTTCTTCCTTTTTGCTACTCCATCAATGACGTTTTCGCTCCTTCAGGCCATGTCAACCAGGCTATGACCAGAACCCCAAAAGCAATTCTTGGGTCCGCCTTCGTGTCTTTGTTCACAAGGTCGATGCACTGCAACCCTGGATGCCGACTGTCCTCTTTGTCCGAAGCACACTGTGCCTCCTCTGTAGGCAAACGTGCACTGGCTTTTCTCTTTTTTTTTTGCGTTTGATCAGAAATGTCTTATTCTTCGCGGTCGTTCTTCTTTTCCTTCTCTCGGCTGTTAATCAGAGACATCAAATCCACTCTAATCTTAACCTGTGCGACACATAAAGATATTGTCTGTTTCATGGCGCTGTGCACGAGAGGATGTGATATTGACAGCTTCAATCTGAAACTTCTGACTTGATCAAACTATAGCTCGTTACTTTGTACAAGTGAGTTCAAGGCATAATATGTCAATAAAAGTCACTGACTTTAACACGCACAAAACTAACCTCCAAACCACTTCTGGCCTGGTCGGCTATCAGACTCCTGGCTATTGCACATCATCTTATGACCCTGTAAAGTTCCGTGGCCTTGTAAATTCACTTCTAAACCCCAGCAACGACGCAGAAACCCTCAAGCCTACATCTGGCAGGCTCAAAATTGCCAATTAACCAGCGACCGCCAGCCTGTGGTTGTCCGTTGCTATTTTTACTGTTTCCACTCAACCCAGCCCAGCCACTTGTTGGCCTGGCCTGAGTCTGGCTTTGCCTAGAGTTCTTCTTTCTCCTTACTGATAAGCTCAAATAGGCTCTTGCATTAGTGATGCTTGTCACTGAAGCAAGTAGCTACAGCTATGCAACTTTATACGCACAGACAGACACCTGCATTTCCGCGCTTTAGCGTTACGGAAACCTGCTTGTGTTGTGTTGTGAATAGTGCCGCCTCTGGCTTACTGTATGACAAAACTTTCGAATCCCCCCTTTTCTATGTTGTCTTTTATCTGTCTCGTTGACAACAACAGCTTCTGTTTATCACAAGTTCTGCCACCGTCTCTCCAGGTTCAGGGTTCAGTCATATGCTCGTCTGGGTTCTTGGCAGGAAATTCAAAAGCAAGTAATTTCAAAGAACCAGTTGATCTGCCCGAGCAAGCCGAAAAAGGGTATAGTCTGGCTGGTTGACATTATCATTATTCCTATCTCTCGAGACTTTGACAGGTCTTTCGTGCGTCACTAGTAAGCACTACCTTGATTTCACCTTCTCTAATCTTTTCAGTATCGCTAGGGTACAATAGAGTATCTTCACAACTACAAAACACAAAACAGCATTTACCCTGAATATTAGTTAGGGTTAATACAAAGATCTCGTTAGGGCTGATAGTTGTTCCACAAAATTCAAAGCCTTAACTTCCTTAACAAGCCCCATCAGCATATTAGGGTTATAGAGCACCATCTTCCTTGATTTGCACTCTTTCCTTGAAAAGATAGTGGTCAAATCACACATGCAGGTACATTCTTGCTTTGAGAGGTGTATCATGCGCGTTTCCTGCTTGTACCCAGCTAGCCAAAACATTTTACTGGAAAGCGCAAAAGCGCCCAACAAACTGGCCACCGCCCCACTATTACGTCTACACAATAACCAAGCCTTGACAACAGCTGGCAAAGCTTCTGCAGCCTCTAAAAGCTGCCATCTGCTTCAACGTTTTCGCGCGGACCATTTTTCACTGCGCAGAAATTCAAGACTATTTTTTTTTTCTTCCTGGTCTGGCTGGAACTCGCGTCTTGTTTGCGCATTGGAAATACGCAAGTACCGACCTGGTTGAAGCCACAGTTGCACACTCTCCAGCCGCCTTTTAACCATTTTTTTTCTTCTTCGTTCTGCGCAGCACTGGCCAGAAGACAAAGCCACGACGAACCCGCCCAAACCCCCGCTTCCGACACCCCTCGCCGCCCACCATGCCGTCACTTATGGTTGTCATCCTCGTACTAGAGGTTGTCGTGCAACTTGTCAACATCATCGGATCCGCCAAGTTAAACAGCCTCGTGCGTCACACATCACACTGCCCGCGAATATTGCCACACCAAGCTAACCCACATCATATGCAGTTATGGCGCCTGCTGATGCTCTTCCCCTCCGAGCCAGCGCGTCTGGACAAGGAGAAGCGCGCGCTGCAGAGAAAGTACCTCGTTGTGCGCACGGAAATGCAGGCCACTAGCAGCCAGGACGAGTTTGCTAAGTGGGCGCGCCTGCGCCGCCAACACGACAAGCTATATGAAGAGCTTGAAAAGAAGAGTACGTCTCCCGCTCTGAACACAACTCACCATATACCCCTAACACATACTAGAGCAGCGCTTCGAGGCCATCCAGGGCCAGTACAACACCATCATCAACGCCCTGCGCTTCCTTCTCACGCGCGCCCCGCAATACGTTATCCCTTTTTGGTTCTCGCGCGAGCCCATGTTCTGGTTACCCAAGAATCTTTTCCCGTACTACGCCGAATGGTTCCTATCGCTGCCCAAGGCGCCGCTTGGCAGCGTAAGCATTGGCACGTGGCAGATCGCCTGCTCCGTTGCGATCAAACTCATCTATGATGTCCTCGAGGGCCTTGTTTCGGCAATTGTTTCGTCGATTGCGAGCAAGAAGAAGACGGCCATAAAGGTTCCTGTCGCTTCTGATGTGCCGGAGAATACAAAGACGAAAGAGGTAGTGGAGGAGAAGAAAGAACTGTGACACCAGAGGATATAGTCTTTGCATATAGAATTAGGGTTAACCTAATAGAGTTGGGGTTGAAATATAGATGGATCGTCGATGACCCAGAAGATACTTGAACAAAATACCCCACGAGTTTACAAGAACACACTGGCAATGGAATGTATCTGGTTTGATTTGACGCAAAGTTCCTCATTGCTAATGCTGAAGACTTTGTAACACGACCTAGACGAATGCTCAATGGAGTCATTCTCCTCTTGCGAGGATTGTTCTTGGCGCAAATTTGACTGTAATAACCATTTAAGAGGTCACCACAGCTTCGAAAGCGCCGCTACAAAAAAAAAAGCTATTGACTGTGTGCATCCGCATACACTCGATTCCAGACAAACAGGCAAGACGTGATGGGCGTCCATTGCTATCTTGAAATTAAAGACGGCTTAGGCAGCAATATCTGGAGTGCGAGGGGCA
Organism: Thielaviopsis cerberus; assembly: GCA_016859225.1. Taxonomy (NCBI): domain Eukaryota; kingdom Fungi; phylum Ascomycota; class Sordariomycetes; order Microascales; family Ceratocystidaceae; genus Thielaviopsis; species Thielaviopsis cerberus. Next base: position 19,398 of record JACYXV010000141.1, on the reverse strand, counting down.
GGCGGAGGCAGAGTCGCGAGCGGTGTGGAATTGAGCAGTCGTTGTTTTGACTGCTGGTAAGGATTCGCAAGAGAAAAGAAAAAAAAAAAAACTCCATGAAAAACTTTGCAAAAGTTTTTGATGAAGAAGATGAGCAAATGTTGGAAGAGAAAAGATTACAAGAGAAGAAGAAATATCTGCGTCTACTGCCGTCAAGATAAAGATTTTATTTTGTGGGGCAGAGCGTTGTTGACTAAGCCGCTTGCTACAGTACTAATAGCCGGAGATTTGCCTGATGCTTGCTTGTGTGAAGGTTTAACGTCACGGCGCGGTTTAATCAGTTTAGAGTGCCAGGCCAGTCGTTTAGGCCCTGTGGCCCACCAATGCAGCTAAAATACAGCGTCTGTGTCGAATCACGGCAGCCAGGCTGTTCTTTTTGACGTTGGCACGAACAAAGCGAGTTTCCCTTTTCTTTGTTTCTATTCTAACTGCGTCTTGTCTTTATTGCACTTTGTGGTCTGGTCTATACATAACCACCTCCATTTCAGTACGCACACAACCGCAATGTCGCTCTGGGCGACGTAAGTCTCCCAAAATCCGCATTGCGCCTACGCCCGCTAATACCCACACCAGCTTCAAAACCCTCGCCATCTTCTTTGGCCCAATTATCATTCCACGCGCCATTGCCTTTTACCGCTCACAGCGCACCGCTGCCACGCGCCATGGCCTTTCGCCGCGGCCACTTCCGCTCGGCACCTATCGCGGTCTACTTCTCCTCGGGATAACCTCGACACTCTTCTTGCTCACCACGCTCTTCTTCGCCCCTGAAAATGTCTTCGTCACCACGTCCTCGCGCCTACAAATACCCGCCGATGTGCTCTTTAACCGCCTCGCCACGCTACACCCGCTTAGCGCCACTGACGCTGCCTTGCGTACGCGCTTTGTCAATCTTGAGAGCAGACTGTTGTACCTCAAGTACGGCCCTGCGGCGCTGGCCGACTGCGTGTTTTGCTCTAGCGAGCGACCTGGCGTGTACTTTTACTATGCACTACCAACTCTGGCGCGCCGCACCTAGTAAACATCCTCGTCAGCGTACTGGCTATGTCGCCGCTCCTTGCGGGCCCGTGGACGTTACGCTGGCGCAACCCCGCAGTGCTCGTAGCGCTCGTGCTGGCGCTCGTCGACGTGTACAGCGTGTACTCCTACGACCACAAGGAGAATTCGCGCGCGCTGCGGCTCGGCGAGCTGGACATGTTTTTCTGGCGCATGAACAGGTTGCGCGCCATTGGCCTAACGCTGTTCAACGCCGTGCTCGGCTCGCTCATGTACCTGACGGCCACAAACAGGGCATTTGTCGAGGCGCCGCCGGCTGCGATGCGTATCGAGGAGACTAACAAGGCACTGGCGGTAGCCATTGGCAAGCTGAATGCCGTGGGCATTGTCAAGAACAGTGCGGTGCGTGACATGATTCTGCGCACGCACTCTAACACGTACTGGAGTACTGAGGCCAAGGTCACGCAACAGCTGATGGAGGAGCGTGAGGTGGTGGACAGCGTCAATGATGCGCTGGAAAACAACAGAATAGACGTGTCGGCTGTGACACGTAGTGCCCAGCAATATGCATCGTCGGTTTTGACGCCGTGGCTGGCAGCGGCCGAGGAAAAGGCCAAGGCGCAAAAAACAGATTGAGAGTTTATAGAGACAGGCCAAAGGTAAGAATAGAGTTTTCTTTGTGTGAAGCAAGTAACAGAGAAGAAGGCTCTACAGAATAAACAGATTATTATGCAATCAACAAGTACGTGTCCCGCGTGAAAATGAATAAACAACCCAAGAGAAGGACAAGAAACGAAAGAAAGAAAAAAAAAAAAACGGCCCGTAGTATCCAAGTATGCAACAGTAAACCAAGAAAAGGAAACATACACCGCCAAGCTCAGCCGCGTGAATCCGACCGGCCTCCAACACTCGACACACTGTCCTGGCGCAACTTGCTACTCGCCGCGCCCACACCCTCTTCTGCGCTGCGCTCAAGGAAATTTGCCCAGAGTTCCGCCAGCGTCTCCTTACTAGACGGCCCCGTCGTCGCGCCGGCGGCTGTTGGGTCGGTGAAAAAGTCCGAGTGCAGCGACGGACTGCTGGGTGTGCGTGCAAACGGCGAAGCAGGTAGGCGTAGGTTGTTGGTTGACGTACCGGGGCGCGCGAGGCCGGCTTGTTCGCGCTCTTCGTCGGTAAATTGCAGATACGACGCCATAACTTGTAGGATTTGAAAGCGCTTGGGATCGGAGCGGTCGAGCGAGAGAAAATGGACGAGCTGGTTAGTGACGATTTGCCTGTAAACATTAGCCATGGCTTTGACCACTATATGGAGGAAAAAAAAAAGAACAACACCTATCAACCTGGTCCTGCGGCTTGGTCTTTTTGAGATAGCGCAGCGCCTTGGTCAAGTGCTCGTTTAACACAATTGCTTCGTGTCTCAACTTGCCAATCAGCAAGTTCTTTTCGTTGACCTCCTTCTCATACGGCGCTGTGCGTGCCAATTCCTTGCTGAGCGTGTCTTTTTCGGCCAGCGCCTCCGTTAGCTTCTTGTCGGCCTCCTTAACAGCCGCTTTGAGCGCCTTGATCTGTTCCTCATGCGTTTCCACCATGTCGCGCAACTCTCGGCGCCGCGTGTCTTGTAACTCGGCCAGCGCACGCTGTAGGTTGTCAATCGACTGGTCCTGTGTGTCTTTGACGCTGCTGACGGCCAGGTACGCCTCGTTGAGCTGACCCAACTGTTCTTCCAGGTTGACCATCTTGTCGGCGTACGTGTCCTTGAGCGCGCGTTCTTCCATGGCAATCACCTCCCACTCGCCCATAGCGTTTGTCGTTGATTGCAACTCCTCGCGCAGATGCTGTGCCGCCATAAGCAGGTCATCTTTTTCCTTGTTCCAGTTCTCCGCCGACAGGTTATTACGGCTGCGCAAGCCGGTCAGTTCGCGGTTCGCCTCGTGCAATTCATCCTCGAGAGACTGTGCGCGCTTCTCGGCACTGTCAGCTTGTCCACGAAGTTTGTCACTCTGCGTTTCGAGCTCTTCTATGCGCTCCTTGGCCTCATCAAGTTCGGCACGGTCTCGCTGTAGCCGCTCGGCTAGGGTCGACTTGATTTTCTCGACACGGTCGCGCAGTATTTCGTATTGCTCTTCGGCTTGTTCCTTGGCTGCTGTAGTCTCTTCAATTTCCTCCTTGAGTTGTGCGACCTCGGTGTCGTGCGTTGCTTGTATCTCAGCTAATTGGCTGCGCAACTCGTCGATTTCACTCTGTAGGGTATTCTTATTGTCGGCAGCAAGGGGCGATTCGGCGGATTTTGTGTCGGGCGTTTCGTCAGTGGCTGAGCGTATAGGAATCTCCTGTGTCTAGGCGGCTTGTAGTTAGTAGTGATTCTCGCAAAGCAAACAAAACAAGCCGCATACCACTGGCGCTGTCGCCTCGTGCTCACTGTCAACAGCCACATCGCCACCCTCGACCTCTCCATCAACTTCAGCCTCGGCCTTGGCCTCATTGGGCAGGACATTGGCCGATGCAACATCTTTCTTGGACTCGGAAGCCTTGGCCTTCTTCTTGTTATGTTTCTTCTTGCTTGCGCCAGACGCTACTCGCTAGTTGTTAGCAGACGTTCTCCAGAGCTACAGGGCTCTTGAGCCTCTGCCTAGGGCTCCAACCACCTACCACTGGCAGCATCGGCTGGTGCTGGTGACATTGCGGCGGCCGTGGCTGGGAATCAGGAAGATGGAAAGCTGCAGATAGCCTGTTGGTGTTTGGCAGTGTTCAAAGGGCAGCAACTTGGATTGGGCGTCTGCACTTTGAACGTGTTTTTCTTCAAAGTGATTCGGCTGCTATCGCGTGAGTCGACTTGTCTCGTCTTGGTTTGTACTGAGTGGTCTCGGATTGGCCGTTCGGTCAATGGACTTGGTGAGGCTCCGGTGGAGTTGGATTCGGCCGCCTTGGTTTAGCTCGTGCCTAGTGCTTGGCTGGGTTCCTTTTTGATGCTAATTGGGGCTGGGGTTTATCCGCTCGTATCTTTCATGTATGAAGAGTCAATTTCGTATAGGCATTGCAAAAGTCACAAAACCTAGTTAAAAATAAAGCACTTAGAAATATCAAAGTCAAGATGCACCAATAGAGCTTAGCTCTCCACACTTAGATTCCATATTACCAGGTCTAGCTGTTGCGTTTGCGTGTTGCGTTTTCCCTTCTTGCACACGTAAGCCACAACTTGCTGTCTGGCTCACGCTGTGTGGCGGGGCGTTTTGGCGCCATCTGCCCTCGTTTTAGGCCCTTGCCCGGTAGCTCAGTGGGGATATTACAGTGGCTTTGTTTGTGAGACAGCGCTTCTTGACGCTTGGAATGCCAGATAAAGTGTCGCCACAGCGGTGCATTCCTGGTTCATTGTATTTGCCCGAAATGCTGAAACAAAGCTTGACAAAAAGTGACGAAAGCTGGCCTACAACTTGGAAGCAGAATACCCTTCTTACAATGTCTATTTAAAACTACCGCCAATGTTTAGCCTCGTGATCGCTGTCGGCTGGCCTCGTAACTCCCCGCTGTAGATCAATCTCCGTTCTTGCTGCATTGCGAGAGGATCTCCGGACAACTAATTTACAGCTTGCCCTGACTGTACGGCAACTACAAAGCGGGGCGGAGCCACATGCTGACTACGCAGCCCTGCCCAGCGAAAATTCGAAACCATATCTTGCGCGACTGCGGCTACTGAAAACTTTCTTCTTCTTTTTTTTTTTCTCCCTCATACATATTCCACGTCGACGCCTACCCATATGAGAGACCGCCGCTCTTGGAGCACCAATTGGCATATTTGGGACGGGAGGCTGACGGAGAGCATACACGTCCTTTATAATCCTGTTCATCTCATTTTTTTTTTTCTCTACTGAGTGAATGGGTTCGCTATGGACGAACATTTCATCTCCATCATCCATTGTTCTTGACCCCTTTGGAGTTAACATGGTGTTTGTCACATGCTTCTAATAGCACCTTAATATTTGGCTTATCACTGCCTCATCCATTATCTTGTTTTAAACGCCGAAACATCAAAGAATATCAACATGCAGTACAAGTACAAAACCGTAGATCATCCCACGGTCAAAATAAACACCAAAATGACATATCCTCTGCTCTTGTCTAGTCTCCTCCGTTGTGTATATGCACCCGGAACCATCAATCAATTAACCAAACGCCACGCTGTTGTCATTCTCCCTTCCCCATCTGCCGTTCCCTTATACCTGCGCCGGCTTCTTGTTACGAGTAGACACGCGCGTCGGTTGTTGGGGCGTCTTGGCCTTGGCCGCACCTCTCTTCTTGGGCGTGGGCTTGGGCTCTGCGGGCTTCTCCTCCTTATCCTCCACAACCTCCTCCTTCTTTTCCTCCACAACCTTCTTGACTGGCGTAGAAGCCTTCTCGATAGCCTTGGGCTCCTCGGAAGCCTCAACGGCCTTGGAAACCTCGGCCGCTTCGACAGCCGCCACAAACTTGAGCGCACTGTTTACCACCGTGGGCTCAAAGTGGTAGCCTAGTGCCTTGAGCTTCTTGGCCTGGTTCAGGCGCTTCTGGGTTTCCTTCTCAACCTTCTTCTCCCAGGTCGACTGGGTCTTGGGCTTCTGCAGCGACAACCCTTCCATCTTGTTGAATGGAATCTTCTTGTAACGCTTGTTGGCACCCTTCCACAGGTCGGCGTGCAGGCGGTCTGACGAAACAACCTTGCACTTCAAAATGTGACCAAACAAAAGGTAGTTGTCCATGGTCTTGGACACAATCGTAGCAGTGCTCTCCTCGGCGAACTCGATGAAGGCAAAGTGCTTGCTGGCACCCGTGCGCTTGTTGCGCGACATGCGCAGACGCAAAATGGGACCAAACTGCGAAAAATACTGCTTCATCTCGTTTTCGTAGAAACCGTGGGGAATGCGGCCAATGTAGACGACTCCAGGCTTCTCCTTCTCGCCCGACTTGGCGTTGTTCTTCTGGCCCTTAATAGCGGGAATCTTGCCAACATCCTGGCCAGCCTTGAAGGTCGAGCTGTTCTTGCTGGGGGCTTCGTTGTCGGAGTCAAGACCGGCAGCCAGAGCTTGCAGCTCAGCATCAACCTCCTCCTCAACGTCGTCGTCCTGAATGGCGACCTCGGCAGTAACCTCCTTCTCAATGTTCAAGGCCTCATCCTTGAGCTCTTCAGGCTTGGAAGCCTTGGTCTTCTTGGGCTTGGATGTGGATTTGGGGGTCGACTTCTTTTCGGAAGCCTTGGGCGCAGACTTGGGAGTCTCCTTCTCGGTCGAAACCTTGGCTGCCTTGGGGGTTGACTTGGCCTTCTTGTTCACAGCCGGGGAGGCATCCTCATCAGCTATAGCAATCGATAATTAGTATGCGCTTAGTCTATATGCGCCGTTTCGCTGCGGCTAGTGTTTGCGATTGTGTCGAGTAGAACAAACCTTTGCGCTTAGACTTGCCAGTCGAGGCAGGAGTAGCAGCTGTAATACAAAAATAATTAGTTAATGCCGTAAACTGAAGCTTCCGGTTTACCTACTGGAGCGAATTCTCGTCGCGGGAGCCATTTTGTGTGATGTTGTGGGTGATTGCGGAGATGCTGAATTCTCTTGTGCTTTCTCTGTATCAAAATGCTGTGGGCCAAAGTTGGGAAACTCGATCAGAGAAAAAAGTTGTTCTGCCAAAGGCGGTGAGATGGGCGATAAGATGCCCCACTTATTGCTATCGCCATTAATTCATGAGAGATGGATACAACGGTGATTGGGAGCGCAAACCCAGTACTAGTAGCAGTGTTTAAGTATATTGATGAGATTGTATGTAATGTGTAGAGAAATAATGTCACTATTGGGGTTTTTTTTTATCAAGTTTAAAACAAAGTAACTTCATCATGAGTAGTTTACAAATGTTTCAAATATCAAAATGGATACAAGTTAAAAAATATTTGTTAGGGTTTACTGCGCGTTTTAACCCTCGGGAATTATTATTGCTGGTGTTACTGTACTAATGTGGCTAAACATGTGGGTCTGAAGACTTGTTAAACAAGACCTTTGACTTATGATGATTTACGCTGTATGTCGAATTCATTCACTCACTATTCGGCGCTTTTCATCGATAAACGCAAACATTTCATTTTGTTTAATTTTTGACACCCCAACTCGACGACTTCCGCGATGGCAACCACTGCTGTTGATTTGAACAACGGAGATGTATGGGACGATTCGGCGTTGATTGTATCGTGGAATGATGCGCTACAGGAATACAAGGTACATACCTAGAAGTATACTGCTTGATAAGAAAACTAACGCGCCGACTTTAGAAGTACCACAGTATCGTGTCCAAAGTGCATACTGAAGAGGATCTAGAGAGAGAACTGGCTGCTGCTGGGTAAGCAAGTCTTTTTTGTCGTGGTTAATCTACTAACTCACCTTTTAGTCTTGGCACAAACGGAGACAACGTCGAGTCAAATCAAGAAGCAGAAATGAAGTTTGGCGATGATAGCCAATATGAGCCCGAGTTCATTGAGCCCGAAAACAAGTCCATCCAAATTGAGACTGATGCTTCTGTAAGTAAACATATCTCTTCTCTCCAACACACCTGAGATCATAGTCTTGTTGATCTCTGCGCGACAATCATGACTTGGCGGACTGGCCTACGCCTATTTAAGCCTCTCTTTACTGATCGCCGGTCAGCCTTGCTAACGAGAATTTCTCTTGATACGCGACAGACAAAGTCTCCCGGCGCAGCGTCATGCCCTGGTTCTTTGACAGAAGCAGCAGCAGCAGCAGCATCTGTTTCGGCACCTGCAGATGTCTCGCAGACGCCTCTTCCGTCATTTGTTAGCGGGCCCCTTAGTCAAGGTGAGATTTCCTTGAATGGCAAAGGAAACACATCCGGTTCGATGGTTGCTATTTTGTTGTATGTTGGTTGGCTGACATAGGCTGGGCTGCCTCCCTTCCTGTTGTGTTCCGCAATAGGCTGGGCTGGCTTTTCCATTTTGCCAACAAATAGTCAAAGACGAAACACTTAAGAAGGCTATGATGGGATGGTATTATGCAGGCTATTATACTGGCCTGCATGAGGCGTCCCAACAGCAGTCATCTGGAACAAATGATACTCCGCAGGCATAAGGAGTGGGTGCCGCAGATATTTCTTTGCGATTCGAAAATCGCTAGGTACTTGTCTGGGTTTTCAGAATGCTCAACCTTTGGATCGCTGTGAGATTGACATTGTGCATCAAGCACAGCAAGGGCCATTTGGCGTATCAAGTGAGCGACTGGGTGCTAAAACAGGTGCTGACCCCTTGCCTGTTGTCTGCTTCACTTCTTGAACAAAGACCCCGAAGTAAGAAAGGTTAGGAATAGGGCAGACTAGCAGATCGCCGACTTGCTACATGATGTGTTGTGCGATCAGAGGAACGCTGAGCTTTGGCTTCGTTGATAGCACCGAGTCTCAAAGTCTTGGCAAGAACGATCACTTATCTTATGATGGGAGGAGAACATATGACGGAATGGCAGAAACCAAGCCACGCATTAAACTGGGTGCAGTATGGATTCCATGAAGTGGACGCCTGATATAGTTTTGCATTTCATTTGACGGCGGTGTAGTTGAGACGTTGAAGAACTAGATATAAAATTTGGATACACTATTGGGTAGCGTCAAAGCAAACTCAAAACGCCCATGATGAAATTAAAGGGAACCTCGGAAAGTGCATGTGCCGAGGTGCAGATACTTGAGTGTCAATGGAATTTAAACAAGCAAACGAGATGAGGTTAATCAAAAAGCACCCAAACAAAACATCATGAAGTTTTCTGTGACTGTCTATCACTTTTCCAATGCAGTCTGCGACACAGAGATCGGGAATAGTACATGCCAAGAATGAGCACCAGACTGTAGTGAGAGGGCCCTTTGCTAGTTTGAGGCCGCTTAGCAGCGCACGCGCAAAAAATGAAGCATGAAAGAACTGCGCCTAGTCAGCTGGCAACAGAGCAAGAAAAGGAACTGGAATTGTTTGGTGCACTGACTGTTTCTAAAAGGTTGCTTTGACCGTTTAACCTTTTCTCTTCAGTCAGGAAAAAAAGACTAAAGGTTAAGAAGCTTTTCTTGTTTCAGTGATGGAGTTGCCGACAATTACTGACTATCCAGTTTTCGACTGAAAATTCGTTAAATCAATCACTATTAAATATAGAAACTGGTATGTGATCATGGTCTCATGTTGGAGCTGGATGCTTTTAACAGCCCGTATAGAAGACCGGATCAAGTACCGTGTTTGCAAGAAGGCTTGGCTTGTCTTTGAAGCTGACTTGGAAGTCTCAAGTGTATGATGAAGCTTGGCCGGTCGTGAATTATCCCAATAACAATGAGCGACTGGTTCCTGATACATGGCCCTTTTGAATGTTGATACTATGGTGGTGCTATGGACTAGGGGAACGACCAACTTTGAGACTTCTCGTGAGTTTATTTCTCCTGAAAGGAACTGCTACGCTGGAGCAACTCATATTAATGACACTTGATCCCAAAAACAGAAAGCAATCAGCCCAGCTCATGCGGCTGCTTGTTGACCTTGATGTCTAACACTACGAGGTCAAGTAAAGCTAGACAGCAAGAGGGCCAGGTAAAGCCAGACAGCAAGAGGCACAGCACAACCTAGCTGGCGCACAATGCAGAAGTGCTTAATACAGCCGACGGACCAAAGGAAAGACGGATGTGTGTGAGGCTGTCATTTTGTATCCAGGGCCGTTTCATATTGCATCGAGAGGGCGTTTGAAATAAAGCCAGAGCGCGCACTGTCTGGATAGCCTGCAACACAGTAGAGTTGCAATGTGTGAATTATTATATAGAGACTGTAAACATCTAAAGTGGATCTCGCCAGGAGCCAATCAGGAAAATTTAGACCATGAAACCTTAAAAGCTTCGCGCTCCTTTCTTGGAACAACGCCAAAGCCAAAGGCAGCCTTTCACAAATGCTCCGAGAAGGGACCCAAGCGAAGAACATTAGCACTGTGGTTCTTTCCGACGCCAAAATAACTCTATTTCTTGTGTTTTTATAAACTCATTACTTGGTGAGAGAGCGATGAAAACTCATCTCATATGAGCCACAGCGACGACTAGTTTTTCGGCTGCACCTGATTGCATGTGAAATTTAGCAGCCTTGACTGAAATCAATCGCCATTCCTGCTTTGTCAGTAAGTCTTTATTGACTGTCATTCACTCTCATTCTGCAGTCTCCTCTTCTCTCAACCCAGGTGAAAGTCTGAGCTCACTGAAGACAAGGGGCCGCAAAAACACTGACAGGGGACTGGGCTTGGGGCTGGGCTGTCCTAGCGGAAACACCAAACACGACCCGAGACCCAATCTGTCACAGTATCACAGGCGCCGGACGTATTAGTGCTGGGCTTTTATGGCTACTTGGTAGGCAGAAGCAGTGCTTTAGTGGGTGGTTGATGACTGATTCTGTGTCTGTCCTGGATGCGCCGTACCATGCTGTGCCAGGACCCTGCCACTTTGTTTGTTACCTGAGCTGCTGCTACTCGCAGTTTAGCGTTTGGTTCGTAGGAGAAGAAGGGACTGTCTTGTTTGGGTTATCACCTGGGCTCGGAGGCTCCATGCTCCGAAGGTTGCGAGAGCATAGCATAGTATAGCATAGCAAACACCAGCACATCGCAGGCCTTTGCTTGGCCTGTATACTAGGCTGACGCTTTTGTGGCAGTCCCCAAACGGCCAAACGGATGACAGGGGCGTCTGTCTAGTCTGAACTTTTGGTCTGGAGCTTTACGGGCAAATTAGAGTTGGTGGCTGCTGTTTCGCTTAGAGCTAGGGAATGGTGGATCTTGACTGGTGTTTTCGATTCTTTATTCCTCATTATTTTATAGTAAATCACTATGAAATATCAAGAGAGGCTCTACAATGTCACACTAACTGCAGGGATTGGCTCGTGCTTGTCAGTCGGTATCATAGCACCCGTCTCGACAGCCCCGGCAACCAACCGTGTTCCATGTTCCTGACCTAATGCCAGCTAGCCGCTTCTTCTCATGCTCACCCTCATGTAAGCCTGTGCTGAACTTGACTACGATATAATAACCCGTACTTCGCCCTGTGACTTTGTTGGAGAACTTCTCTTCCTTTTCTCTTCTTCTTTCCCCTTCACCACATCTTCGTCCTAAGAATAATCGTGTGTGCTTGCGCTCACATTTCCTTTCTCTTTTCTCTTCTTTTTATTTTATTTTTTAATTTCGATTCTCACCGAGTCCGGAACTCACCACCGTTCAAACATTTTTTTTTTTTTTTTAATTTAAAACAAATATCTTTCAAGCTTCTGCGAAGTCTAATATCAAGAACCTCACAACAGCCAGAAAGTATATCCAAAAAATCCCCTTCCAAAAGCCGGTTCTTTTATACCCTAATACCTCCTAATACTCCTCCTTTCTCTCTCTATTCTTTCAAGATGAAGTTCTCGGCTGCCATCGCTGCGACTCTGGCCCCTGTGGTCCTGGCCAAGTCCGCCGCCTCCAAGTTCCCCGTCATCAAGCGCGACGTCATCATCAACGCCGACCCAAGACCTGCTGCCCCCGCTGCTCTGGCCGGTGCCCTTCTGGGTGGCGGCTTCCAGACTGTCGAGCAGAAGAATGTTATTATTGTTTTGTGGCAGTTCCCCGGTGGCGCCGCTGCCACCACCACTAGCCTTGACCGCACCCTGACCGTCACCCAGACCGTGACTGTCCCCAACAAGGGCGTCGAGGCTACTTCCAACGCAGAGAACAAGAACGCCGCTTCCACTACGTCGAGCAGCTCAACTGCTGCTCATATTACCTCGTCCGCCAAGGCTAGTGGTACTGGCGCCGCTGTTGCTGCGGGTGCCACTCACACAGTCACTGTCGGTGGTGCACAGGGTTTGTCATACTTTCCTGAGTCCATCAACGCTGCCGTCGGCGATGTAGTTCAGTTTGAGTTCCTCTCGCAGAACCACACCGTCACCCAGTCCACATTCGACAACCCGTGCCATCCTCTGGCGGGCGGTCTGAACTCGGGCTTCATGGCCAACCCCAACAACACCGTCAACCCCAATCCCGCCATGGCCATGCAGGTGATGACCACGGACCCTCTCTGTAAGTTATTTCCCCCTCTCCCTTCCTCCCAAAGAGCTGCTTCTAACAATACCAGGGATGTACTGCGCCCAGGGTAACCACTGCGGTCACGGCATGGTCTTCTCCATCAACCCCACTGCTGCCAAGACCCACGCCCAGTTCCAAGCCATCGCCATTAACAGCACTGGCAAGGGTCTGACGGGTAGTGCTTTGACTGGCGGCTCTGCCAGCCTCCCCGCTGCTGCAGCCAGCTCCGGCGCCGCCAGCTCTAGCGCCGCCAGCACCGGTACCGCCACTACCGTGTCGGCCCCTTCTAGCGTGCAGACCGGCACTGTTACTGGCACCGGCACTCTGCAGGCTGATGGCTCATGCCTATGCTCTGTACAGTGCGGTACTGGTTCGTTCCCTGTTGCTGACCAGGGCATTGGTGCCTTTGGTGGTTCTGCTGGTAAGTTTTTCTTTCACCTATCAAGTGAACGAGCAGTTGCTAACGTTTTACAGGCTCCATCAACATGGCTCAGGCTGCTGGTGTTCTTCCCTCGACTCGCCGCCGCCGCCGCTTCTGGTAAGGCAGTGCATAGTTGAGCCATGGCACAATATCTAAGGGGGCCACCAGTTTCAGAATCTTTTTTGACGCTGGCGACTCTTGTGGCAAGAGTACGGTGTGCGTGCAGAAGGGGTAGCTTACGAGCACAGGAATACCAAGCGGAGTTGGGTGATTATCTTCTATTTTTTTTTTTTTTCCTTTTATTTCTTTGGCCAACTGTAGATTTCTGTTTCTGTTTCTTTTGTTGTTTTATGAGGCATACCTTTATCGTTTTTGTTTGTTCTACTTCTTTTTATCAAGCCAGTCTTGGAGGCTTTCCGGAGGTTATTGAATTGTTTTTGTGCGTTTTTCTGTTCCACTGCCATTGCCACAAAGTTGTCCTATAAAATAACAAGAGAAGAGAAGAAACAAGAATGTAGTTTGGCTTTGAAACTAGCATTATACCACGTCATGTATCTTAGCAAGCAATGTCACCAAATCCATTTTGACACCCCTCAAACACGAGAACAACCACGCCGATCAAACTGAATCCCTCAAACGTTAATACGGCTAGGTGTGGCCCTGAGCGGACTCGGATCCTGGAATTCCCTTGTCTCGTTCTCAAGGCTTAGCTGGGAGGGGGCCACTTGGCCATGAACGGCATGTATTGGTTCCGTGTTACAGAAATAAAAAAAAAAAAAAAAAAGCTTAGATGGTGTTTGAGACTTATGCATAAGAGGAAGGCAAGGTTAAAAACTGACAGCTAACAGCTATGCAGTGACTGTGAAGAAAGCTGGCGTTCATGTGTTCTTGAGCCAATCTGTGTCATCCGAAGAACACTGATGCCATACGTCACATGACCCAGAGTCGAACAGTCCTGTTGAGTAACGCCATATTATACAAAGTTTGATGTTGCGTGGAAGCATCACAATGTTGGGCCGTAATTATGGTTTTACAGTGAAAGCCTGTTGAGGAATTAAGATGAGTATACGAAGAGAAAAATTACCCATGAATATAGAGCCGTTCACTCCATTTTCTTTGGCACTGACGCCAGAGATGTTTGCTCAAGACCAACACCAATAAGCTACCGTATGCCAAAAGAAAGGGTGAGACTATGGAGCTCTGGTATAAATTCATCGCAGAGAAAACAACGAGTGGGCAGAGCCTCCTCGTCAAGCACCAAGAGCGTGTTTATTTCTTGGTAGCCTTGGCAGCATCCTCGGCCTTGCGGGCCTCAGCTACAATCGAAGCGTGTCAGTAGGTAGAGCCTCATCCGAGCGGGGTTCGTGACTTAGTCCTCTGTACAACGGACCACAGACACTACGATGCTACGTACCAGCAGCCTGCTTCTTGCGCATAATTTCAGCTGCGCTCTCCTTGTCGCGCTGCATCTCTGAGCCACTCTTGCTGTTTCCCTTTTTCTGTGGTAAAAGTTAGCCTGAACTCATGTCTTCAATAAGTGCTGCTAGCGTCAAAGCCGGGGTTCCGGGCCAGAGTCGCGGTGTAACGCGGTAGAAGCTAGGGGTCATCCTTTGGACAATACCAAACTAGGATGTCTTCCTGGGCACGTCTTTTGCCGGCTAGGTCCCATAAAACCGGCCAAAAACACCTGGATCACTGGGTGGTGTATTGGAACGTGATATGAACTGGCGGCAAATCTAATTGGAGAATAAAACATACCATGGCGGCCTGCTTCTTCAGGTTGGCCTCACGGGCCTTATCGCGCTGGTTTCCACGGGCCATTTGGAAAGTCAGTTGAAGATGGGTATCAACGAGGTTTGGTGGATAAAGAGGGTGAGAATGGACAATGACAAGGTGGAAATTTGCGTCTATTGAGGCCCTAGTGTAAACCACTTGTAAATGGGGTTTAAAAATCAGACAGCGTTCTAATCACGTGACCTAAAAAACGACTCAATCTGGCCAGTAAGCTCTTTGGGCAATAGATGGTACGAGTTTTTTCAAGTTTTAAACAGACAAAGAGCTAAACATACAATGAGTAACTTAAAACTCAAACTTCATATTGCCATCGTCGAACTCTTTGAGCCATCGCGAGATGCAAAGTACACAGCCGACACCCCAACCCTAAGAAAAGTCACGTGACACGTTGTTGATATCGTTGCGGTTTGCTGCATTAGCGCCAGACGGTTCGTTAAACATTCGATCTACAGCTCACTCACTGAATTTCTAAAACGTTTATCCAAGCTGAAAAGACATTAGTAATGGTTTTCAGACCTACTGGTTAAGAATCAGATTTCAAGAAGATTCTCAACCGAAGCCGGCGCAAATAGCCTCGCCTGATGAAGCCCGAAGAGCGCTACGGCGTCTCCAACCCTCGCTCTACTCTTCTGCCCTCCTTTCTTTTGTGCGACAGGCTTTGCGGTTCTGGGTGAAAGAAGTGCCAATAAAGGCGGCTGGCGTTGGCGCTTATTCAAGTCACTTGTGGGGCTGACTTGATTGGCTGACAGGGGCCAATATGTGTAGCCGCGATGCGAGCCAGGGAACTTTCTTCAAAGGCCGCGGAAGCGAGAAAAGTAGGACAAAGGAATACAGAGCTCAGGCGATGTTGAGACTAAAATAGAAGAAATTACAAGAGAATAGATGTGGCCCTAGAACTGGGGTTGGCCAAAGTCTTTAAACAAGAGCTTGCAAGAGCGTTCATGGCCCTCGTCCGCCCCGTCTGGCCCGCGTCACTTTGCGCCCAATCTATTGGCCCATATTCGCCGTCGGGAGTGACTCTAGTTCTAGAGTGCAGCCGCTGAAACAGGACAGTAAGCTCTTTGCACTCGAGAGTTCTCGCTACACTGTGCACTTGTCCGTTTGCAACTGCCTGCCGATTTCCTATATTACTTTTTTGCCTTGATGACACAAGCATCTTTGACGGCTGGGTGTAGGAATGACAAAGGATGAAAGACGTAGCGCCCGGGGCTGGGACAAACCGAAAATAGACTGGTGTAGCTAACGCCCAACAAGAGACTTGGAAATATAAGCACGACGGCGGCACTCTCAGTAGTAGAAACACGCATTTCTTGTCCTTTCTGACTCTGTTTTCTTATTGCTTTTCTTTTCAATTCTTTCTTTGTCTATAGTTGATCTTCATGCTACGCTGCTGGACTGCGTACATTTTCTTTGTTTCTCCTTTTTCTTTTCTATAATTCTTCCAGACCTTCTTTTGTTTACTTTTTCATACAGCCTTTTTTCTTTCTGTGTTTGTTGTCTTTAGTACCATTTCTTTTGTGTTTGTTTTTGGCGTGATATTTTGGGTGTTGTTCTAGAGCAACGTCATAAAAAAAAAAACGTCCCAACTCGGTTGTTTACACACCAAATCTCGCATCTACGCTTCTTTGACTTGGTGACTCGACGAGAAAAGAAAGGGACAGCAAATAACCTAAAAGCTGTCCTGCCTCAACCCTCAACACTCATTTCATCCTTTCCTTTCTCCTTTTATTTATTCAGTCAACTTTTGTGCGCTTCATTTGTCCCAGCAGTCTTTTACACTTGCAAATTTGTTTCTGAGTCGCTGGTACATTCGTGATTCTTCCACGCATTTCTCAAAACCTTTCTGAAATCCCCCTTCACGCCCTATTTCTCTTTTCACGGGCTGAATTAAGCTTGTCTTCTTCTATCTTTTTGATATTTCTTGAGGTACGTGCTATCGTATCTTGACTTGCCATCATTGCTAACGACTTTTAGGTCCATTTAGCAACCACCCGCTATCCATTATCCAAACTATCACATACACAATGTTCAACTTTGCTCAGAATACGGCCGTGGCTGGCTCAGGTCATATTTTTCTGAACGTTCTCCGTGCCTTCACCATCATTGGCCTCGTGTGTATCGCCGTCTCGTGCTGGATCATGATCGTCATGACTGGCATCAACCACTCGTTCTTCTTCTTTGATGCCATGTCGCAGATATTCGCGTCGTCCATTTCTATCTTCCTCATCATCTCAGAGGTCGGCCTGTTCCGCGACTTCTTTGAGCGCAACTGGCCCGTCTTTTCCACGCGTCGTGGACTCACCTGGCTGGGCTGCGCTTTGACCGTTTTGGCCTGCCACGTGCTCGGCGAGCTCAACAGACCGCAGCTCTCTCAGGCTGCCATCGGCATGGACCTCTGGCGCATGCTGATTGCGTCGGGTATCCTGGGCCTTATATTTGGCGCCATGAACATCGCTGCTAGCATCGTGTTCCGCGACTCCGATCACAACATCAACGCGCGTAACATTCGCTCTGATGGTTCGCTTGCCGGCAACAGCACGTATGCTGCCTCATCAGCCTCATCTACCAGATCAAACTCTGTTCACCGTGAAAAAACATCGGCAACTAAGCGCTGGACGCAGAAGCTGTCGCCTTTTAACAACGGTGGTCGCCCCAAGATCAGCCACCCTTTCTCTCACGACATTGAGGCCAACCCTGGTGTTGCATACCCCCCACCTGTTCCCGGTCCTGGTTATGCCGAGGACCGCAGCAGCCCGATAGTGCCCGGGCTCCTGCGTCCTCAGACTGCCTTGCACCCGATGAACTCGGCTCATTCGGATGTCTCACGCTACAGTGTCGTCTCACATCTTAACCGTTTCTGAGATGCAACGTAGTATTGGGGACTACAAACATACCCCGTCCGTTTTTTCTGCCATGATTTTCACGTTTCTTTACTTTTTCATAAATCCACTTAGCATATCTTAGCCTGTTTCCCTGATTCCCTCTGTTAGCATTGCCATCCCAGCACTAATATCATGTTTTTACGTTACCTAGTCTTTTGTTTTTATAAACTCGGTGACATTATACCTATAATTACTCAGAAGCTTTATATTTTATAGCAAAATAAATAAGGCTTTGACGGCTTTTAATAGCTCCATTGGGCGTTCAGTTAACATTGCTAGTGTTACACAGGAAGCCTTAACCCTAGTTGCTTATGGTGGATCTAGGGTCCTCTTGAAAAAAAGTTATGTAATCCTGCGAACGCCACAAGATTTTACCTCTAGCACGTGACTATATGTGGCACGCTACTTCGTAAGCTTTTTCGAGATTAGCCTTCGTCAATGACTGCAGCTTTGATTAATTCTATATTTGCTAACAATCCTCTTTTCTTTTTTCTTTTTTCTTTTTTTTTTTGCCGTCGCCTCTTTACCTCAGAAACACGCCATTTTAATCGTGTTTTTTTGTCGAGTTTTCTTTTCGCGTTCGTTTCCCTAACACTGTTGGCATTGGGCATCCCCTGTGCTTAGTAACCTCGATCGATTGAGCTTTACACCCAGCTTCGGTACTTTGTCGCGAACCATTACTACTCATCAAGAAGGCATATCAACGCCCATAATTATTTCGTCACTTTTTCCTCTCCTTTCTCAGTTAACGATTTACACGACCTTGACGATACAAAACCTTCGCATGAACCTGACGATAAATAGGCACACCAATTCGAGTTAGCTTGCTATTTATTTTCATATCCGTTTCTTGCAGCTACTGCACTTGTAGTAGTCACGTCTTTAATCACTTTGATAACACCGTCACAGGCTATTGATCAGCTAGCTACGCACAGTTGCTGCTATCGGATAACTTTCATTTTGCTGCGGAGGCATCTTGATAACCTTACCCGAAACGGGAAACCGATCACGGACATCAGAGACACTCTTGTCAATTCCGACTTCACACCCGGGTTACCCGCGATTGCCATTGTCACATACGATTTCCCGCTACAACGCCTTCCGTGCTGTGATAATCTTGGTGAAGTTCGAGGAGAATTTGGTTCAGTGGCGTTTACGTCATCAGTCAGGCAACTTTGACCGCGACGTTGGCATTTTACACTTGTAGCTTTCATTGGCTACCCTTTTCTTTGTGTTTTTCGTTGCTTTGTTGCTGTTTTTGTGGCTTTCTGTTGCGGTGGAGGTAGAACCAAACAAAGACACGGACCGCCTTCATCACTTGTGATCTTTGTGTTTCCCCCCTTTGGCCAGGTGTGGCTTTAGCATTGACTCTATTTGCATTGTTTAAAAGACTTGAGTTGGCAGCCAACTGGTTGTTTGGAAGACTTGTTGATTGAAACCAACAAGAGTGTAAAAGGGCTTTTCTGTCACCAGGCCGAGCTTGGCTATTCATACAAAGCCTTGCAACGGGTTTTGAACTTGTCTGAAGAGAAGCGTCATTAGAGGAACGGGCTGCTTGACTGGTCACTCGTACTATTGACTTCTTCGCTTCGGGGGAGTTTTTTTCTTCTTTTTTTTTTCTTTTTTTTTTTTCCCTTCTCTTTTTCTTCACCTTTGCTCTTCGTTGCTCTTATTCATTTGTCTTTGGTTCTTTGTCTTGTAGGCCCTTTTATCACCACCAGCCCATTAGTTACATCCATCATCTTCTTGCTGTATCTGCAATCTGAACATTGCCTTTTCTGTCTGTCGACATTGGAACAGGAGCACAAGATTTGCAAATCAGCCACACATATCAGTTGTTGAGCTACTGAATACTGTTCAAGTAGCGTAGTTTTATACCCAAGTGCTCATCTTGGTGAATTGCCTTGCGGTGGGGGTTTTGTGAGCGACTGAATACTAGGTTCACAATGTCCGAATTCGAAAGTGCCGCGGGTGCTGAAGTGGCGGAAGACTTCCGCAGCGCGCTAGAAGATATGACTACTGTTCTTCGCGTGGAAATCATGAACTTGTGTCAGATTGCCCGCGAGAACACTGAGTTCGCTGTTGATATTGCACATACGCTCCAAGAATACATTCTCAAGGTACGACAACCCCAACTTGTAATGCTCTCGGCTTTATTCTAACAGTACCACTCTTGGTGTCTAGGCTGCGC
>JACYXV010000139.1:0-22937 GCA_016859225.1 Thielaviopsis cerberus | reverse complement strand
CTTCATCCCCGGCGTGCCTACGCACTACCTGAGCGCCAAGTCACAGGAGTACTGGGAGCGCACGCGTTCGGTCATGACGGGCTTGCCGTGCGCCGAGTATGGCCGTGTGTATGGTGGCGCGCCAGCGTGGGCGGCTGTGCAGGCCGACATGCAGGCGGTTACGGCGCTGCTAAAGGAGACGCAGGGCGTCTTTTTTGCGGGAGAGGAGCCGGGCTATGTAGACTTTGTGTGGGTGGGATTCCTGGTGTTTTTCAAGGGTTTGGGCGACGACGTCTGGCAGAACTTGATGAGAGTTGCAGGCGATGAGGAGCCGCATTTGAAGCTGCTGGAGGCGTGCAAGGAGTGGACAGCGCGGGACAGCTATTAGTATTGCAGCTGGCAGCTGGCAGCTGGCAGCTGGCAGCCGTCATGACTCAGCTGGCAGCTGGCATTGAGCCAGAGCAACAGTTTTCAGTCTACAGTTGTAGTTCATCTATACATATAGCTAGGAACAGTAAACAATTGACAAGGCAGATGGCGACAGCCAGTCATTCGCTTACGCAATCATCAAATTCATTCCTGCAACACCGGCATCTCACACATGTCATATGCGCGCATGTCAGAATGGTGCAGCATGTCAGAATGGTGCAATCAGCGGAGCCAATGCGGTGATGCTATTTGGGAATAAGTGGGGCATCCGGCCCGGCGCAACACATCACACGATACAAGATACCCTTATAAAGCAACCTCTGCTCATCAATTTTCATCTCACTCTGCTCTCTTTACTAGCTATCTGCAATCATGTCTACTGCCGTCACCCAACTCACCACCTCGGCCGCACTCGTTGCCGGCCCGCCAGGCCAGCCCGACATCTCCTACGCCCCCAACTGGGACAAGTACCAAGCCCGCATTCAGCGCCAACTACAGGTGCCTACCCGACCCACTACGCTGCCCGCCGGTCTGCCCGCCAAGCTTACTGGCGCGTTGGTTTGGGACCGCGAGAGCCTGGCCAAGGACGGCTACCAGTGGACGTATGAATTCAACGCCGCACAACTGGCCGAAATTGAAGCCGCCCTGGCACACTTTAACAGTACTCATCTCTCTCAGAATTGCTGGCTCTGTGCTGCTGCTGACTGCTACAGGCCTCAACATCCCGCACGGGTCCATCTCTCAGCAAACCTTCCCACTGCCCACACTGCACGCTGAATTGCGTCGCCTCTCGCACGAGCTGCACACCGGCCACGGCTTCTTTGTGCTGCGCGGCGTCGACGTCGACGCCCACTCACGCGCTGACAACATTGCCATCTACGCCGGCCTGTCGGCACATGTGGCCCCCGTACGCGGCCGGCAGGACTCGTCGTTTGCAGGCGCCGCCGCCGATGTCACGCTGACGCATATCCGCAATGTGCAGAGTGCGGAGACGGCCGGCAAGATTGGCAGCCCGGCGTACACGGCAGACAAGCAGGTGTTTCACACAGACTCGGGTGATATTGTATCGTTGTTTGCTCTAGGCACGGCGGAGGAGGGCGGCGAGAGTTTGTTGGCGAGCACGTGGAGAGTGTACAATGAGATTGCGGCAACGCGGCCGGATATTGTGCACACTCTGGTGGCTGACTGGCCATTTGAAATGTAGGTGTCCCTTTGAAAAGATTTGTTTGCAGTCCAGCCTAGCGATAAAGGCAGCCAGAACTCCAAAGCTAACCCCCCCTCAGATTCAGCAACCCCCCGAAACTGGCGCCCCGCCCCCTCCTCTACCACCAGCCCGCCACCGCTACCACCCCCGAGCGCGTCGCCCTACAATATGCTCGTCGCGGTCTCGTCGGCTTTGGCGCCTTGCCACGCTCTGCTGACATGCCACCCATCAGCGAAGCCCAAGCCGAAGCCCTCGACACTCTACACTTTCTCGGTGAAAAGTACTGCGTGCAGACCAACTTTCACAAAGGCGATATGCAATACGTAAACAACCTAGGCCTATTTCATGCGCGTCAAGGCTTCCGGGACTCGCCCGAGAATACGCGCCACCTGGTGCGTCTGTGGCTACGTGATCCCGAGTATGCGTGGGCCACACCGGAGAAACTACGTGAGAGATGGAGCGGGGTGTATGAGGGTGTCAAGGAGGAGGGTCAGGTGCTGCCGCTAGAACCGTTCTTCCGGGCCAATAGTAGCAGCAAGTAGTTATAGATTCAACTCGTCCATCTATTAATAGTTGACAAGTCTTTGAATATGAAACCAACCCTAAACATGTAAGTTGTTAGGGTTAGTATCGTCATCACCCCCCGGTAATGTCGCACAGGTTGTATAGCAACATATATCCAGGAATAGTACCACAATTACGCAACTACACTTGGAGTTCCATGATTCGATTTCTGTCCCAAGATATCAAAGCTCGTCCCCCACGTCTAAAATAGTCTACAACGAGGCCTAGGCGGTCCAGAATGGGTACATATCGCCATTTGTCCCCTGTTGCCAGTGACACCTCGCCTATGCTATCGTGCTTTACATGCTGCTGTAGGTCATCTCCGGTGTTACAGCGAGTCTGCTGCGCGTTGCCAGACGTACTCTTGGCGCGGGAGATGTCTCCCCGGGCTAACAGATCCAGGCGAGGATAAGTAGGCGCCCAGCGCCGACTTCATTCAGCCAGCCCTCCTTGTTTTGTCTACATCCCATCCGCATTACACCATGGCTCTCGGATTCACTTCAGCAAAGCCAGTTGTGCATGAGTCGGCGTCTGACTCGGAAGGCGTCGTGCGCGATGGTGACTTGGCCTATGTGCGTGCCTACGCAGGCAACGGCTCCAAGCCGTCGTACCAAGAGGCCGTGGGTGCGCCCGTGGAGAGCACGTCTCCGCTAGGCTACAACGTGGGGTGGCTGTCGGTGATTTTTCTCAACGTGAACCAGATGGTTGGCACCGGCATCTTTTCAACGCGTGAGTTTGGGCTACTAAGCCGGTACTGTTGAAAGATGACTAACCAAATAGCTGCTTCTATTCTCAACGACACTGGCTCCGTGGGCCTTGCCCTCGTCTACTGGGCCATTGGCATCGTCACCGCCGCCGCCGGCTTTTTTGTGTACCTCGAGCTGGCCGCCTACTTCCCCAACCGCAGCGGCTCCGAAGTCGTGTACCTCGAGCAGGCATACCCACGACCACGCCATTTCTTTCCCATTGCCTTTGCCGTACAGTCAGTGCTGCTCTCATACAGCAGCAGCAATGCCATTGTGCTATCTAAATATCTGTGGCGCATCATCGGCCGGACGCCATCGGACTGGGAGATGAAGGGCGTGGCGATTGCGGCGTATACGGCGGCGGTAGTGTGCGTGGTGGCGCATAACAAGTACTCGCTGTGGGCAAGCAATGTGTTTGGCATAGCCAAAATTATTACTCTGATCTTGTAGGTGTCACTAACCAGGCTTGGACTCTGGCTAACTTCTTCAAGCATCAGCATCACCGGGCTCGTCGTTCTCGGCGGTCACGTCAAGAGCATTCCTAACCCTACCGCCAACTTTCACAACGCCTTTGAGGGTACCACTACCAGCGGCAACCAGCTGGCCTCGTCACTAGTCAACATAGTCTTTTCGTATTCCGGCTGGAACAACGCCTTCAACGTGGTCAACGAGATCAAAGACCCGGTGCGCACAATCCGTCTGAACGGCTTGATTTCGCTGAGCCTGGTTTCTGTGCTTTATATGCTCTGCAACATTGCCTACTTTGCTGCTGGTATGCCTCCTCCACTCTACTCTGCTGCTCTGCATTGACACACCTCCTCCACTCTACTCTGCTGACCAAACCAGTCCCCAAGGAAACATTTGCGTCGTCCGGCCAAATCGCCGCCGCCGTCTTCTTCTCAGCCGTCTTTGGCTCACACCGTGCCGAGACTGCTCTCAACGTGCTCGTCCTCTGTAGCGCCTTTGGCAACCTGCTGGTCGTGCTCATCGGCCAGTCGCGCATGATTCGCGAGATTGGCCGTCAGGGTGTGTTGCCATGGACCAAGTTTTGGGTGTCGACCAAGCCGTTTGGCACGCCGCTGGGGCCGTATCTGCTAAAGTTGGCGACGACGTTCATTATGATAGTGGCGCCACCAGCAGGCGATGCCTTTACTTTTGGTATGCAGCCAACTTTTATCAGATAAGAGACTCAAGCTAATTGAACTGGATAGTTGTCTCGCTGCGCACGTATCCCGATGCCATGTTCTCGTTGGCCATGGCCATTGGCTTGTACATCATCCGCCGCCGCCAGGAACGCGTCGGTCAGAACGTCTCGGGTTTCCGCGCGTGGCACATTGCCGTGGTGTTTTATATTTTGTTGCAAGTCTTTCTGCTGGCGATGCCGTGGTGGCGCCGGCGGGTGGCGTCAACAAGGGCAGCGTTAGCTTCTTCTATGCCACTTACTGCATTGTGGGCATTGGCGTGTAAGTATTGTCTCTTGAGAGCTATGATACAGGTGCTAACTCTCTAGTATGTTTATATGCTGGCTGTACTATATCATGTGGATGAAGTATCTGCCCAAATGGGGTGGCTATGCTATCCGCTCTGAAATTCTACAGGTTGACGACAACGGTGCCAATTCTCATCGTCTGGTTAAGGTGCCGTTAGCCGAAGTTTCCAAGTGGGATGAAGAACACACAGAGTCTGGGCAGCTGAGACGTCGTGTAGTGGTTGACGAGGTTGTATTGACGCCCAAGGTGTCTGACGACAAGCAGGTATGATGTTGGGTAGAGCTTTGCGGTGTTGGTAGAGCGTCGTGACGTTGGGTAGAGCTTTGTAATGTTGGGCAGAAATGTTGCAGTGTTGGGTAGAGTAGATGCAGGCAGTAACATTGTACATAGAAGCAGTGTGGAAGCAGGTAGTAAATAGACAAACTCAGTATAGAAATCGATAACCAGTAGCAGATAAGCTTGGGTGCATCTCCCCGGCAACCTAAAGCAGCACGTTCTCGCCCTGCACCGGCATCTTGTACACCTCGTGCTCCTCGCCAAACTGTCTTAACAGCGCCACGAGCGGGGTAAACAGCTCGCCCTCATACTCCCGAATCTCCTTCCACGAGCGCCACACCCATCCTGCACACTTTTCCTTCTCCATGACAATCGGCACCGCCTCATCATCCACCACTACGCACCGAACAAACAGCGTAATGTAATGCTTCCCATCCGCCGGGAAATCATCGTTGGTTGCCGCGATGATGCGCGCCTCCCACGGGCACCGCGCCAAGTCCAGCTTCTCGGGCTTGTACTCGACGGGCCCGCTGCCAGAAGTCTGTGCGGCCAACGGCTCCAGCGGTGGGGCGCGCAGTGCGACGCCAGGGGCCAGCGGCTGGAAGGGCATGCTGTCGACCAGCACGTCAAGGCCAGTTTCCTCCTTGACCTCGCGACGCGCACAGGAAAAGTTGGTCTCGCTCTTTTCAATGTGGCCGCCGGGGAGCTGCAGGGTGTCTGGGTAGGGTTAGCTGGGCTGAAATTGCGGGGTTAGTTATGGGTGGAGGGGCATACTGCTACCATGGCTTCCAAGGCGGATGCCCGTGAGAACTTTGCCAGCCTTGTTGTAGATGACAGCCGTGACGCCGACGCGGGTAAAGTCAAACTTTCCGTAGGTAGCCATTGTTAGGGTTGAAGTGGTTAAACAGGAGTGTGAGTGTAAATAGGTAGTGTTGAGCTGGTTAAATAGAAGTGTAAGAGTGAATAGACGTTGTCTTGATTGTGAGTTGATAGAATGTTGTGATGGAACAGAAAAGCCAGTTTTAACTTGAGGGAATAGCTTTGGTTTTATATCATTTCATTAAGCAACTTCGGCTCACTTAAACAAAAGCAAAGACTACAAAATGTACAATCGCTTTTGCCTCTTCCAGTTCCCTCTCAAAGGGCTTACCATCACAAACAGGTATTTTGCTCAAGGTTGACTTGGGCTTTCAATAAGGCTTTTGGACCCATAAGGCCGTAAAATAGGCCACCGCAAACTTGAGTCAAAGAACCTGTTGTCACCCCGCTTCCAGTCTATTATTGGGGGGTGCTGCAATTGGTTAGGATTTCACAGCCCGCTAACTGCCTGCCTGTACCGCCAATTAGCACTACAGCCAGTATGAAGACGTTATTGGTTCGTGTTGTCCTGAGTATATGGTTGTACAGCTGTGTACATTTCTGGACTTAAAAGTATCTACAGTGTCTGATGTCAGACGCTATAAGGCTGTAAAGGCTGTAGGCAACACAGCTAAAACACAAATCAGAAACACTGTTATAAACGCTAAAAGTAAATATGACAAATAAAACGACAAGCAAACAGCGAAACAAAAGAAAAGTACAACAGGATCAGTGTCTACAGGCCAGATGGAACAAAGAAAATGTCTATGAACAAAGGAACACATGTAACAAAGGAAACAAGACACAGAAAAGGCAGCAACAAAGAAAAGGCAGCAACAAAGAAAACATGATACAGGAAAGGCAGAAAGGAAATAAAAGACGGCGGAAACAAAGCAAAAGAACCGGAAATCAAGGTAGGCAAGGCAACAGTCTCCCTACTCAATTCTCTTCTTGCCCTCTTCCGCACTCAGATACGGCGCCATGCTGACTCCACGCTCATGCCGCACCATGTGCTGCTTCAAGTACGGCCCTAGCAGCGGATCCTTGCCCGCCTTGCTCAGGTGATCGTTGAAGCCGTCCACCGCGTACTGCTGTGGATTCAGCTTGGGCCAGTTGACATACAGCTTGCCATGGCTCTTGACAAAAAACGCACACCACGCCGCCACAATCGCCCACACAATCGAAAACACACGCAGTGGCAACAGCCCCGACCGCGGCCCAGATACATATGCAATGAAAATCATGGCCAGACTAAATCCGAGAAGGTACGGGACCGCTTGCACCAGCACTGGCCGCCGGTCCGCAAACACCAGCTGCGATCCGATGCTCGCGCTGCCCGGCAGGTACGTCCCCTGGAACAAGTCAAAGGCATCCTGGCGCGGCCCGTCCATAAAGTTGTTGAGAAAGTAGCGCGTAACACCAATGCGCCCATCTTGCAGCGCCCCCATCTTGGTGCGTGTGCCCGTACGCGTCACATCCGTCTTCATGGCCCCCGTGCCCGAGTACGTGCTCGACACCACGTCGGCATTGTCACCCCAAATGTTCCGGAAGAGCTCCTCAAACGACGCATCTGCCTCGGTAAACGTCTGTCCAGGGCTCAGCAGCCCATTCTCCACAAACATACGGTTCAACATGTACCGCGCAAACATGCTTTGCACCACATTGGTGCGGTCCAAGCAATCCATGCAGTTGGTGCGCATGACGCTGTTCTGCACCTGGTGAACTTCGGGCCCAGCATGCAACGAGTCGTTGCGGTCGCTCGCGCGAAAGTACGCCTGCTTCTGCAACTCCTCCTGCATGCGCTCCACCAAATTGTACGCGCGCGCCATGTTCATGCCCTTGGTCTCATGGTGAAAGTCAAAGTACACATAGTGCAGCCGCTCAAACAACTTGGGCTGGCTCGACTTGACTAGCGACACCATCTGCTCAAACCAGTCCTTGACCTGCTTTTCACGGCCCTTTTGGTTAATCAAATTGATCAGATACGTATCGCCGTAAATCTTGATTTGCTGCGACAAATGCGCCTGCGCCGCCGGTACGGCCGCATCCAGGCTGCGCGACAGCTGAATCTTGGGCGTGTACTTGAGGTCGTTGACCTCACACCAGTGAGCAGGTACGCTGCCACGAATCTGCACGTATGACATGGTCTGCATCTCCTGAGCCGACTGGCTGCCTGTCTTCATGTCGCTGCTTCCCGAGAAGCCACCCATGCTAGCATTGCCATCGTTGAGCACCACAATCTGCTCCGTTTCGTTGTAGTTGGCTGGGTTGCCGTTTTCGTCCAGACCACGCGTAAAGAAACGCGTGCCGCCGCGGTTGCGCGAGCGTCTGGAAATCAACACCAGCGTCACGGGCGTGCTCTTGAGCGTCGTCGGGCGAATCTCCAGCATGCCATAAATGACGGGCAGAATGAAGGGGTCAACGCCAGCCTGAGGGCCAACGGCGCCGCTGCCACCAAACGACCGATAGTTAATCAGGTCAGACGAAACGAAGCGGTTCCAAAAGAAGCGGTCGTCGGCGCGCATCCACATGGGCAGCGACGGGTTAGCCTGGGCCTGGCGCTGCAGCGAGTTGGTCAGGTCCAGCGAGTACGAAAAGTACATGGTGCCGCTGGCCAAAAAGGTCTGCAAAATGTTGAGAAAGGTATCTTCGTCGGGGTCGCGGATTTGGCGCTTGCGCATCGGCATGATTTGGGTCGAGACAATCTTGTAGACCATGTGGCCCTTGAGGCGGCCAACGGGCTTGGCCTTGTTGATAAAGATAATGTACTTGTCTGGTTTGATTAGTGTCTGCTAAGCTTGCCTTGGCTAAAGAGGTGGGCATTGAAGCCGGCTTCACGTACCCAAACGCAGCTGAATCATGCCCAGAATACCAGCAATGCTCATGACCTGTGTAGCCCTGCCAAGGGACCCAGTGCCGGACTGCTGCAGACGAATGTCGCCCGTGGGACGGTCGATGACGAGGCTCTGGTCATCGGGGGACGACGGCGACGAAAACACATACGAGTGCTCCGAAATTTGCACGTTAATGTCCCGGTACGGGAGAGCGGGGCCGTTAAGGTGGCCCATTGTAACGGTGACCGAAGTCGGTAGAGAGATGGTTGATGATTGGATAGACGGGACGTGTTGGTTGGATATGCTGCTGTGTTTGGGCTAAGCTGTCCCGTACAGTAATGGCCGGAGCTATAACAAATTGGGAATTAATACTTGGACCAGACAAGATAGCGTGAGTTGGCCGCCTGAATGACAAAAGAATGGAATCAATAAAGCGATGATGCACACGCAAGAAGAGGGTAAAGAAAGAGAGAGAGGGATGAAGAGAAGGGAAATTGAAAGATGGAGAGAAAATCAATCAATTAATTAAACCCACTTTGGGGTTTGGCTTTGGTTGCTGGCTTTCCCTGCTGTGGACGTCCTGTCCTGTTCTATAATTTCCTTTCTCAGTAAACAGCTGGCTCAGGGTACTCAGTCACAGGCAATTCACTAATAAACCCAAAATGACAAGACAAGACTGCCTGACAGGGCACCCTCGGGCTTAGAGGCCAAGTAAGCTGGTCCGGTCGGCCTGCCAAGTCACCGACCCAAATAAGGGTCTAGAGCACTGCTTGCTAAACCCACCTTTGTACACAAATGTGTACGTTTGGACAATCCTAATATGCCGGCTCGCCTATTTCTCTTCTGCATGTCTACATTTGTACTTGCTTAAACTGCCAAGTAAAATCTCAATCAGCAATCTGTGTCCAGCTTGTATCTCATCGCCACACCAAGCCCGTCGTCTCCAGCTTCAATTGGCCTACCACTCTCCCATTAGACACCCTAAAAAGAGTAAAATGCGCCCAGGCCTGGGGCAAAATGCAGCTCCTTTTTAGCAACCGTGGCACCCTGCTGGCCTGCAATTCATACAGACATTAGTTTAGTCAGTCAGTTCTTGTCCCCCCCCCCCCCCCCCCCGAACAAAAAAGTTCAGCTTTGTGCTGCGTGCCATTGTTGGTTGCACCTTGACTGAGCATCACTGACTGCGCAGTCTTTTGCCTGCCACTATGACTCCTTTGTGTTGTAACTCTTGGCTAGTCCTTTCTTTCATCTCATCTTCTCCTTTGGCAGCCGTGCAGAGAATCCCTGTTATAATGCAGCACTGTTACAATGACTGAAAACCATCAGCATGGAGCCCTGGCGATGGCACGTATGGTGAAGACTCAAGAAACACAGTGAGCATCAGTACATCTATGAGTAAATGTCATGACGTCAACAGTCAAAACGATAGACATTAAGCCCCTTACAGCCAATGGCGCAGCTTCACGTCATCTCACGATGATTCAGCAAATAAGTCAAGTCTAAGACGGCATCCATCCAGACCAGAACACTAATATCGTATGTGATTACAAACATCACATGCTTGAATCCCAAAGCCTGTATGCTCATTTACTTGTACAGTCACTTTTCTTGCTTCATCTCCGCTCATCCACGTTCCCAAGCCAGCCCGCCAGCCATTCCTGACAATTATGGCGGTGCAACGCGAATTGTCGGCTTCTACCTCTACAAGCACAGTAGTGCCGTCGTCATCCTGTCGTCTCATGTGAACAGGCCGCCCACCAAGTCAAGCCGCCGCACTTTCCATTTCCCTTTATTCGTGGCCAGACCCACGTCACGTGATGTGTCTGTTCTTCGCCCAGCAAAGCCCCAACAATGCATGGAAGGCGAGCGAATCTGATGGCACAAAGCTTCATTGCCACCTTTGAGCAAGGCCGATGGCCCAACAAGACAACTTGATGTTGAAACGGCTTGTCCCCATGGAGTTATAGCGAAACTTCCTGCAGACCCTAGTCATCGGGTTTATCATGCTGCCTAGCACGCACATCGCCATACTTGGCTTGGTGTAATGCGCTGCCAAAGGTACAATACAAGTACACTGCAACCAAAAGTGCGCCGCAAAGGAACCCCAGCTGTACCGAGAGGCTCATCTGACTAAAGTTAATCCTCAGCCACAGCCACCGTGCCTATACTTGGCTGGATTGCTTCCAAGGAACAGAGTCAAGCAGTTGTCTTTCTGACCTTGATCTCATTGCACACCTCTCTCTTTCACTCATCCACTCTTCTCTGTCCACTCTTCAACTCTATCCACCCTTCAATTCTGTTCACTTTTTTACTTCCTGTCTCTCCAGCTCATCACCCCGATCGCTTCGTATCGCATTGCATATTGCGCCCGATTCGGCGTCTGATTTTCAGCCGTAGAACCTGCTGCTTTCTCTTTAGCCATTAACAGCCCTCAAAAGTAAATCATAGCATAGCGTTCTTCGCTCAAGGTTGCTACTGCTGTGTTTCGGCTATCTGTTTGCTCCTAACGCCAACAACAAAGTTGCACTGCATTTGTCCACCAAACCTTGCCCAATTGTACTGCTGCCGCTCCGCTATAGTTGATTACTGCCGCTCCAAGCTGTGTGGATTTAGCTCTGTACAATTTCCCTTTCCTTTTCACATCCATTCACTTTACTCCACTCTCAACTCTAACTCTACTCTGTTTGCGACCAGCCCCAGCCTTGGACGTCCCATATCAATTCCATCGCCGCAAACCCATTCCGCTACATATCTTTTTGGCGGGATTTCATTTGTGCCTTTTCTTCTCTTCCATCCTGACTAATCTCTGCGCATCATCGTCTCGACCATCGATTTCGTTTGTCTCGCTCTGCCTTACCTCTTCGACTCAACTGCCGCCAGCCCTAGATCGGATTTTCATTTTCCTCTCTGGCCCCAGCTCTACTTGACTTTTTTCGCCCTCTCTGCTCAACTCGCTTGGCCTTTTTATACCCTCACATTACATATTCACCATGTCTGCGCGCGGTCCCGGTGGTGCTCCCGCTCGCGGCGGCTTCACCCCTCCCACTCTGCAGTTCAAGCTTGTGCTTCTCGGTATGATGCACCCCCCCCCCCCCCAAGCCGCCTAAATTTATACCATTTTGAGTACTCAGGAGTACCCGTGATACCAGTGCTAACAGTTGGATAATATGCAGGCGAGTCTGCCGTCGGAAAGGTACCCTAACGAATGCCCTCTGCTTATCAATTTACCCCCTCCTCCGATCCACGAAGCGACGCGATACGATATGATGTGAATTTCATTATGCGATGGATTGGCCGCAGCACAAAACACAAGTCTATTGTGCACCTCGCTACTCGCCACCTACCGTTCTTTGTCAAGTCCGTGTGCATAGATCAATATTTGCTAACCATGTAACGTCCAGTCCTCTATCGTTCTGCGTTTTGTCAAGGTACGCTTCCAGCCTCACGCCTTATCTACCTACCTACTCGACCAGTTTTGTGTCGCCTGTACTAACTGTTGTACAGGGCCAGTTTGACTCGTTCCGCGAGTCCACTATTGGTGCTGCGTTCCTGACGCAAAAGGTTGAAACCAAGGACAAGAATATTGTCAAGTTTGAGATTTGGGATACCGCTGGCCAAGAGCGTTACAAGTCTCTCGCTCCCATGTATTACCGGAATGCCAACTGCGCCGTCGTTGTCTATGACATCACCCAGGCCGTATGTTTCTCAGTCGCGTCAATCCTCATCGAGCCGCTACTAACTGTATTTCTTCTGCAACAGGCGTCTCTAGATAAGGCCAAGGCGTGGGTCAAGGAACTTCAAAGACAAGCCAACGAAAACATTGTAATTGCTCTTGCTGGTAACAAACTCGACTTGGTGCAGGAACAGCCCGACAAGCGTGCGGTTCCTACTGCAGACGCCGAAGCCTATGCCCGCGAAGCCGGTCTTCTCTTCTTTGAGACGTCAGCTAAGTCAGGTGAGAACGTTGCCGAGATCTTTGACACCATAGCAGAGACACTCCCTCATGAGCAAGTCGGCCCCAGACATGTGCGCCCCGGTGGCGGGCGGCCAGGCATCATGGTGACCAACGAGAATGCCAACACCAATGCTGCCGGTGCTTGTGCCTGCTAAACAATTGTTGGTGTATTTCCTTTCTATCTGTCTGCTCTTTTTTTCTTTCCTGTTTCTGGTCTTTGTTTGCGTGACTCCGTATAACGCAGGTTGGGATGTTTTTTTTTTTCTTTTTTTTTTCTCGAGACTCTGGGTGTTTTAATGCTTCTATTTTGCTCTTTTTATGCTCTTACACGATACTATTCTGAACCTCCGGATCCGTTGATCTGCAATGGATGGAGTCGCTCTGTTGTCTTTCCTTTGCCTTGTCGACCATCACATTCAATTCCTGGGCTTGGCCGCATCCATCTAACCTTATTCTCCCCTAAAACGCCGCCTGGTCGCTCTGCAGCCAATGGTGTTTACCTTCCTTGCTGGTAGATAGCTCAGCACATGAATAATTTTGCTTATATACATTATTTGGTCTTTAGAATATGTGTGGTTCTTGATTCGTGGAGCTGGGCAAACGACGTCATGTTTACACGGCAATTTAACAGTGAAATTTTGGTGCTTGTTCCTTTGGGTAACGGTTTGTTGCGTAAGGGTTACAAGAACTTTGACTGGGGTTTGTACCTCAACAACACAGGTGGTGGGTTTAAGATCGAGGATAACAACTGTCGACCTATTTTTGTAAAGCAATCAACACTTTAAAAGCCCAATTACTGGTTTACTCGATGTAACTTTGCTGTTTAATTCCAGTTAGCTGCTTCAATGTTAATCAGTTGCGGACGTATTTAGTACCTGACCCTGGGGCTAGTTTACCCAGAGTTTACCCCCTCAATTTGACGATAATTTCTCGCACCGGTACAGGCACAAATCCCAAGCTTCTAGAGGGCAGAATTAGTGGCGGCATTTCTCTTTCGCCCTCCTACCAACTCCCCTTCTCTTTATCTACTCAATTCTGCGCCTAGACGGCCAACCGCCATCCCCAAATGCTGCGGTCATCGATTAGATCTGTGAGGGCACTCAACAGCCGCGCTGGAGTTTCCGGCGTTGGCGTTCGCCAATGGACCACTGCTCCGGCTGTGCGCCAGCTTGGCCCTGCTGCCCGGGTATGATTTAAACAACAATTCCTTCCACCACCATTCGTGCTGCGGTTGTCCGCTGAAATTTGGTCTATTTTCTACATGAGAGTCTGGAGAAAGCATCAGAAGGAGCTGCAGATTCAATTGGGCCCAATATGGGAAGCAATTGTTATGCACATAAAGCTCGTGATCAATTTGCTAGTTACAAAAACATGGCCCATGTGCCAGCCTACAGGACATCTACATCTGGAATTGGACATTAGCCAACGGCTGCTTGCCCTCCTTTTCTATGCAATGACATTGAAACTAATGTTTGCTTCTTGTTTATTGTTTAGCGCTACTTTGCCGATGAGCCGCCTAAGCCCGTCGAGCCCGCTGTCGTCGTCCCGGCCAACTCCGTTGCCGCCAAGGTTGCCGCTGCCGCTGCCGCCGTCCCCGAACCCGAAGTTGTCAAGGAGGCCCCCACGCAGCCTCTGGCCCCCAAGAAGCCGGGCTTTTTCCGCCGTCTGCGCAACTTTGTCATCCGCCTGGCTCTGCTGGGTGTCATTGGCTTTGCTAGCGGTGTGTGGTACTCACGTATCAACGACGACTTCCACGACCTCTTCACCGAGTACATTCCCTTCGCTGAGCAGGCGGTGCAGTACGTCGAGGACCGCGAGTACCGCAAGCGCCTGACGGACAGCGTCACCAGCGATAAGCCCCATGATGCCACTGTTGTTATTCCCGCTAAGAGCGGTGCCTCGTGGCGTGTGGCTGATAGTGGTAATGCTTCTGGCCGCCGTGCTAGCGCTGGCCCCACTGCCGTTGCTCCCAAGCCCGAGGTCAAGAAGGTTACCGAGGCCAAGGAGCAGGCTCCCAAGAAGCCTGCCCCCAAGCCCGTTGCCGAAGTGGCTGCTCCCAAGAAGGAGGCCGAGTTTGTTCCTCCCCAGGTTAACGAGCCTTCGCGGATACCCCCTGTTCCCAAGATTGACCTGCTCAAGATGAAGAACGCCGAGGATGCTATTGTGCAGGACCTGGTCCACATTGTCAATGACCTGATTACCGTTATCAACGCCGACAACGCCCAGGCTCGCTACGGCTCAACCATTACCAAGGCCAAGGAGGGCGTCAACAATGTGCTGAGCAAGATTGAGGGTGTCAAGGCTGATGCCAAGAAGGGCGCCGCTGCCGAGGTTGCCAGCAAGGTTGTCGAGTTTGAAAAGGCTGCCGACCAGATGGTCAGCCGTGTCGAGCAGGTCATGGTTAACCAGGAGATTGTGTGGCGCCAGGAGTTTGAGCAGGAGATGGAGCGCATCCAAGCGGCCTACAACGAAAAGGTTAAGCTGCTGCAGGAGCGCGAGCACAAGCTTGCCGAGGAGCGCCTGAACGCCCAGCTCATGGAACAGGCGGTCACGCTTAAGCGCCAGTTTACCAAGGACGTTAAGGCGCAGATTGAGGTTGAGCGCGAGGGTCGCTTGGCTAAGCTGCGCGATCTGTCTGCGGCTGTGTCTGGTCTGGAGAAGCTAGCTGACGGCTGGAACTCTGTTGTCGACACCAACCTAAAGACTCAGCAGCTGCACGTTGCTGTGGAGGCTGTGCGCGCATCGCTGGAAAACACGCAGCACTCGAAGCCGTTTGTTTCGGAGCTCGTTGCGCTAAAGGAGATTGCGGCTGAGGACCCCGTGGTTGACGCGGCCGTGGCTCGATTAACCCTAGCGCGTACCAGCGCGGCATTGCGTCGCCTCAGAGCTGATTGACCGGTTCCGGCGCGTGGCCACCGAGGTCCGCAAGGCGTCGCTGCTGCCCGA
This sequence comes from Thielaviopsis cerberus, assembly GCA_016859225.1. NCBI lineage: Eukaryota > Fungi > Ascomycota > Sordariomycetes > Microascales > Ceratocystidaceae > Thielaviopsis > Thielaviopsis cerberus. The sequence continues at coordinate 7,656 of JACYXV010000139.1, read as the reverse complement.
GGATGCGGGCGTGGCCAGCCATGCATCCAGCGTGCTGCTGAGCAAGGTCATGTTCAAGAAGTCGGGTCTGACTGACGGCGATGATGTCGAGAGCATTCTGACCAGAGCGCAAACGTACCTGGAAGAGGGTGATCTAGACAATGCGGCGCGCGAGGTCAATGGCCTGTCTGGCTGGGCCAAGACGCTGAGCCGTGACTGGCTGGGCGAGGTGCGCAAGGTTCTGGAGGTGCAGCAGGCTATTGATGTGAGTTTCCACGAGACTTTGATTGCGGGATGTGTGCTAACAGTTGCAGGTCATTTCCACCGAGGCGAGATTGCAGAGCTTGAGGCTGGAGCAGCAGTAGATGGAGGGGACGAGGTGGTTTCAGCGGTAGCTTTAGAGGGGGAGAAGATTACATCAAAGCCGTTTTCTTTGTGTTCTAACTGTACAGTAGCCATAGACGCCTGTGGGGTCAAATATATTTCTGCGCAACCCAAAAGTAATGCGATTATTATTAAGCTAGAGTTTTGTTGTGTGATGTCAATTCTCATAATGCAAGAGTTGGCTCTGCAAAGCATGTGATGGCGAATTCGCGGTGCAGCTGTTGCTTGCTGCTGATTGGTGTGGCTGACATAAGCGGGTCGTGATAATTTTTGTGGCGTCATTGGTCGATTTTGATGGTCCATCGTAATTGGTCAATCTCCATCCACCCGCAAAAACAGACACACACACACAATGATACTTCCAAGGCACTCGCCAAATCTTGCCCCGAAATTAGCGCAGCAGCGTGCGCTGTGTTGGTCCTGCAGTCCTTTATTACGCCGTCGATCTACCGGCCGGCTCCTCGATCACCGGCCTCTACTAAACCGCCACCCTCATGGTCTCCGCTCCGTCACCACCACCATTACCACGACCCTTCCAAACGCCCCCATCGCCGTTGATAAGTCGTACGATGAAGCCCTACGCAAGCTCTCGGAGCTGCAGTCCAACAATGCCCTCGCCACGCAATTCCACATGACGAGTTCTGCCGTTGACCTCAACGCCCGCGCCATTCCCGAAATGACCATGTGGCTGCACCGTGCTGGCTACACACCAGCAGACCTGGCACAACTGCGCTGCATTCATGTGGCTGGAACAAAGGGAAAGGGTTCTACGGCCGCCTATGCCGCCGCCATTCTGCAGGCGAACCCCAACCGGCGTGGGCCCGTCGGCCGCTACACCAGTCCGCATCTGATTAGCGTGCGCGAGCGCATCGCTATTGACGGACGGCCAATCCCACGCGAAATGTTTGCAAAATACTTTTTTGAGCTATGGGACCGGTTCTCAGCCGCGTCGCAGCAGGCAGGCGATGGTGTGGCCGACTCGCAGGCGGCGTCTACAAAGCCCATGTTCTTTCGCTACCTGACACTGATGGCCTTTCATGTGTTCATCAAGGAGGGCGTGCGCGATGCCGTGTTTGAGTGTGGCATTGGCGGCGAGTACGACGCCACCAACGTGCTCCCCGCCGAGGCCGTCAGCGCAGCTGTCATTACGCATTTGGGCATCGACCATACCGAGTATCTGGGCAACACTCTGGACGAAATCACATGGCACAAGGCGGGAATCTTCAAAAAGAACGTCCCGGCGTTTATCAACGAGGTGCCTAATGCCAGCCAACTGCGCGTGCTGCAGAACCGCGCCGAGTGGGCGCAGACGCCGCTGACGGTGATTCCGCAAAAGCATTTGGCAGCGTGGCACACGTTGCCAGGTGCGCTGCTCGACGGGCCTGTGCAAAAAAAACAACCGCATGCTGGGCGTGGCCGCAGCCTCGACCCACATCGGCATGCCGTTTGACCCGGCCCAAAACCTGATGCGTATCCGCAATGGATTCGGGACGCGCTGGTTAGTGCATATCTGCGCGGGCGTGCGAGATTGTTACGATGCCTGACGGGCTGCAGCTATATCTGGACGGGGCGCACACGCCTGACAGCATCCGCGAGACGATGCGGTGGTTTGCGGCGCACCTGGATGCCGAGGACACGCCGATGCTGATTTTCAACCAGCAGGCGCGCGACCCTGTGCCACTCATCAACACCATGATGATGGAATATGCGGCACTGACGTCGTACCGGCTGATTTTCCGGCGAGCATTTTTCTCGCGCAACGAGACGACGCCGTATCGTCTTTCTGATAGTCACTTGCGGCCGCTGAAGCTGCAGGAGAAGGCCAAGACGGCGTTTGAGGAGTTTTCGCCAAAGACAAAAACTTTTTATGCGCGCAGCGTGTTGGAAGCTATCAAGGGCATTTACTCGCAGAGCAGAGTCATGTCAAATAGACAGCGGCGGCCCAAGGTGCTGGTCACGGGTAGCCTGTATCTGGTGGGGGCGGTTTTGCGGGTGCTCAAGGGAGAACTGGATGACATGGACTGAGTTGCTTATTAGGCGGTGTTGATGTATTGTGTGTGCATTTTATTGGATGTGTATGTATTATAAATAGATTGTACAATAGACTACACGGCCACTCCGGCCCCTTCCAAAGTGCTCAAAACGGCGCCCACGAGATGCAGACTGCCCGTGACGAGAACTTGCACGCTATCCTCCTCAGGCAGCCCGGATACAAGGCCCCTGGCTGTATCCAGAGCGTCGTCGACGGTGGCGGCCACGGCTACGGTCACGGCCGGATCGATGGTGCGCCATCTTTCGGCAAAGATGTTTTGCATCTGGAGTGCCCTGATGCTCTCAGGGTCGATTTGGTTGTTGACGAGGTCTGTAATGTTAGCTCCATACACGGTTAGCGTTAAGACAAACGTACCCTTCTTGTCTGGATTCCGCAGTACGTTGGTGCAGAAAATTACAGAGTCAAAGTGCACGTTGTTTTTTTTGATGATGTCATACATCGAGTTCAGAAAGTCGACGGCCTCGGTGCGGCCTTGTTGGTTGAAGATGAGCACCTTGGGACCAGACCTGACGCTGTTGAGTCAGTACTTCCACTATACCATAGATTAAGACAACCTACTTCTTGGTGCACTCGTTGGCAAACCAGTTGGAACACACGTTGATGCTATCAATGGTGTGCGCGCCGTCAAGGTACCACGAAACCTTGTCCTCTTCCTTGATTTCGCACCTGCCGCGCCAAATTACAGACTCCAACCCATGGACAAACTCGGCCGGCAGACTAGATGCGGCCGGTTTGAATTTGGCATCGACCTTTTGTAGCACCGTCTCAGCCAGCTTGATTGCCAAACTGGCATTTGTCTTTTGAAAGTCGGCATTTGGCTTGATCTTGACACCCTGTAGCCGGGGGTCTATACCGACAAATCTGAGGTTGACATCCTTTTCCTGTGCTCTCTGGCGCAGAACGGCTGCCGCAGCGGGGACCTGCGGCACGGAAAACGCCGGGCTTCCCGTCTTCATAATGCCCGCCTTGTGCCAGGCAATCTTGTCAACCGTATCGCCTAGCACAAACACATGGTCGATACCCAGTGTGGAAATACCTGCCACTGCTGGCTGCTGCGTGATATTTGTAGCATCGTATTCGCCGCCAATGCCTGTCTCAAAGACAGCTGCATCCACGCCCTCGCGGAGAAACACATGGTACGCCAGCAGCGTTAGGTAGCGTGCATAGTTTGGCCGCGTCTTCATGACAAGGCTACCCAAGTCTGCAGCCACTGCGGATTCCTGTTCAGCGCGCACCTCGTGTAGCGGCGCAGCGGCGCCCAGCCGGTCCCATACGTCGAAAAAGTACTGCGAAAAAAGCTCCTCGGAAATCGGCTGCGAGTCGAGCCGGATACGCTCGCGCACGCTGATCAGATGCGGGCTGGTTAGCAGGCCAGTTCGACGCGGCACAGCATGCGTGGTTTTCCAGGCGCCGAGAATGGCGTCGACGTAGGCGCATGTGCTGCCTTTGCCTTTAGTGCCAGCAACGTGGACGACGTTGAGGCGAGCGAGGTCCGTGGGCAAGTGGCCTAGACGCGAGAGGTAGGTGCGCATTTCGCGTACGGAGGCGCCATCAGGTCTACGGTTGCCGGCCTTGCGGGCCTGGATGGTGGCATAGGACGACTGCAGGGAGTTGAGGGCCTCGATGGCGTCCTGGACACATTAGCAGCTGGCTAAGAGAGAGATGGAGGAGAGAGAAACGGAGATGGAGAAGAAGGAGAAACGGGGATGGAGGAGAAGGAGAAACGGAGAGGAGAGAAAATGAGAAAGAAAAAATCATGCCGTGAAAACATACATTGTAGCTCCGGCCGGCCGCCGTCGAGTACGTCCGAATTACGGTAGGGCTGGCCCGAGCCGCAGTATGAGCGGCGCTTAATTTGAGAGCATTGCGCATTGATTGGACAGCGGCAAAAGACGCCGAAAATGGCATGTAGTCAAGGAAGCTGCGCAGGCCAAGCGAAAAGGACGGAAATAAAGATGAGGATATTTAGCCGAGGTCGCGCATTGCGTTAGGGTCAATGTAAGGTTGGCTGGAGACAGTTGCATGCAGAATTAAGAAAGCTAGGCCGTAGGACGGAGCAAAAACGATACCCTAGGCAGACAAATTAGGGTTTGGGTTGGGTTTATTATTTTTGGTTGGCTGGCTAAAGCCGGACACAAAACAACAGCCAAGTGCAGGTACACCTACTCAAACCCCACTTTTCCCGCGCGGTTGTAACCGTGATACCCAGCTTCTTTGGCCCGATCCGCGCGGCTTTGGTTTATTCCACCACTCAAACCTCATCACGGTTCTAGGGTTAGCCAGCCCGGTCTCGTTGCTCACTGAGACAACACGCACAAATTGAAATCCCTTGCTGTCTTCAGTGTCGCTCTGAGTAAGCAGGATAGCCATAGCCGTGCTTATACCTTGTACTTCAGCCCTTGGCCCCACTTGGCCGCGCGGGAACCAACGACATTCCGCCGCCCGGCATTCTCGTTGATGCTATGATCTGACAAGCTTCAACCATTTTGTAGCGTTCTCGCTTCATGTTTGATCTTGATTGCATAATCCAGCAGTGTCCGCTTTCGCAGCTACTAACTCTTAGCCATGACTTCAAAAAGACTCGCCACCCCGCGCCTCTCGGTCAATGTGACTCCATCTCTTTCTCTCCCCAAGATGCTTACCTACATCGCCCTTCTCATAGTTCTTGTCGCCATTAGTTTCCGGCGCGTCACCCATCTTCTCTTCCCTCTTGACTCCCTCTCTGCATCTTCCATTCACACCCTCCCCGTCCAGCCCTCCGCCATGATTCTTCCCACCAAAGTCATCGCGCCCACTGCGCCGCACACCCACACCATCATCATGATGCACGGCCGCGGCGACACGGCTGCCAACTTCTACGCTGCGCTGCAGTCCTTCCACGGCTTCCCGCACAACACCAACCTCTTTTCCGCTCTGCCCTCTGTCAAATGGATCTTCCCACAGGCGCCTGACCGCGAGATGGCCGCTCACCTGGGCCATTCCATGCCGCAGTGGTTCGATATCTGGAACATTGCCCGTCCACGTGAGCGTGAAGACGTGCTGATTTCCGGCGTTCAAGAGAGCATCGCCAGCATCAAGGCCATTATCAATGCCGAAGTCGCTGAGCCCGCGCTGGCCGGCGACTTTGGCCGCATTGTGCTTGCAGGCTTTAGCCAGGGTGCTGCCATCAGCGCGCACACGCTGATGAATATTGACGTTCCGATGATGTCCACCGGCAAGCCCGGTCGGCTCGGTGGCATTATTTGTTTTTCGGGCCGGCTGCCGCTAGCGGGCGGCCGTACACTGGCCGAGGTGCGCCAGGTGTTGGAGGTTCCCGGGGCACCGAGCGATACAGCGGTGATTCAGAACACGCCGATTTTGATGGAGCATAATGCTGACGACAACGTGCTTCCAATTAGCGATGCTCGGTACCTACGTGACATGTTTCGCGGGGTAGGGGCGACGGTGGAGTGGAAGGAGTATGCGCGTGGTGGACACTCGTTTACGGCCAGCGGGTTGTTGGAAGCCAAGAAGTTTCTGGACAAAATTGTTGGAGAGAAATAGATGTCAGCCTAGCCTTGGGTATGGACAGTGAATACTGATATTACACAAACTGCACCGATGTTTGATGGATTGTCTATTTACTTTTTAAGAAGATAGTGAAGACTATAAAAGCAATAATCAATCACCACAAAAGCAGAAATGTATGAGGACTTGCACTGCGGCAGTGATCACACTCTGCGCATGCTAGAACTGCAGACGAGCCCCTGCCGTACCTTGGTAATGGTCAGGCGCTGGGAGGATATGGACCCAAACCAGTTCATGGCTGCCTGTTTCAGGGCCCAAGGTGAACTGGCACAGCTCATCAGCGCCTTCGGGAGCGACACGGAAGAAAGAATGGAGGCAATTGCAAGGGCCACTATTGACAAGCTGCACGACGCGTGCGACCAGGTGACGCCAGTCCACAAGGTACATGGCTCCGGCTACCCCTGGTGGAACGAGTCGTGCAGCTTTTCAAAGCGACAGGCGGACAAGGCCAAAAGGAACCTTCGGTCCCTCCAGATGTTAGTGAAGGCGGGAGCCATCAACATGGCATCAGAGCTAAGGGTCGCGGAATAGGAACACGCGGAAGTAGACGCTGAGATGCAGAAATGCATATCAAAAGCCTGCAAGAGCTTCTACTAGGAGAAAATGTTAAACATGGACTCCCTGCCGGAACTCTTCCAGTCAGCCAAGAGGCTGCTCACTCCGCAAAAGTCCACGACCCCGGCACTCCGGAGAACTGAAAACACAATGGCCGCCACGCCCCAGAGCAAACTGCAAACGCGAGGAGGTTGGCCTCGATGGCGATTGCGCTCGGCCTGTTCGGGAAGAACTACGCCTGTGCCCTCCCCAAACGCACCGCCTCCGACCTCACCTTGGCACTCGTCAATGGGGTTCAACGGAACATGAAAAAAGGCCTCATCACATCACTTCTCACCTTTGATGTGCAAGGCGCTTTCGATGGCATCCTCCCAAACCGTATGGTGAGCAGGCGCTACTAGAGCAAAAGTGGCCCAGCTACATGTGCAAATGGGTTCAATCCTTTCTGGACGACCGGTCGGTCCAGATCTCACTCGATGGGTTCACCGAGAGCCCGGGCCCGACCTCAGGCAGCCTTCCACAGGGTTCCCCAGTGTCACCTATCCTGTATATGCTCTTCAGGACCCCGCTATACAATAGATGCACCGAGAACCTCAAAGGCTACATGGATGACGGCATCTAGATCTCCAGTGGCACATCCTTCGCGAAGGCCCTGAACGGTCTGAAGTTGGCCCTCAAGTACACCATTGCCTGGTGCACGGAGAACGGGCTGCGTTTAGACCACAAAAAGACAGGCCTAATACACATCACCAACCGGGTAAAAGAAAAAGGCAACCCTAACCTGGCGATGGAAGGCGTACCTGTGGTCAAGGCAACGCCAAAGAACGGAGCCCTTCGTTGGCTGGACATTTGACTCGACAGGAGGCTGAACTTCGGAAAACATGTCACCGCGGTGATGGACAGAATGAACAGCGCAGTGAGGGGTCTGCAGATCCTCAGGGGCTGCAGACACGGCGCGCCAGTCAAGGAGCTCCTCCAGGTCTGAGGCACGGCAGCAGTGGATTAGTAAACCCGGTGTTCGAAAAATCGTGCAAACCCTTGTAAGCCCGAATCTGTCGGCCGGGGCTCTCCGGAGTCGAAAATGGGTCCTTGATTTGATTTGATTTGATTATATTTAA
>JACYXV010000138.1:0-22961 GCA_016859225.1 Thielaviopsis cerberus | reverse complement strand
AGACGGCGGCGGCGGGGCGGCGGGGCGGGCAGGTCTGGGATCTCAAGGATTTGGCGTAGCTCAGGAGGCAAGTTAGGGACCTGCTGAGGATTCAGTGTGCGGGTGGCAGTTGTGGTAGAGGATGCGTCATTGAGGCGTAAAGATGCCAGACGGGCGTTTACTCCGGACGGATCGGAGGAAGATGATGGAGCATCTCAAGGAAATATTAGGGTTAGAAGTGGGCATGAGGTCGGCAACGGAAGTGCGGAAGACTCACTGCGTGAACGGACACGGTCGGATTCAGCAAGAGAAGCAGGTGCCGAGCTTTGTGGCTTGGAGTAGTTATGCCATGCTGGAAGTCTCTTTTTTGGCATCTCATATACTTGAAAAACGCTGGGTTGATGGTGAACTGAAATGGTGAAAAATTGTCGTAATTTGTATCCAGGTTATCGCGTGACATGTGCAAATACAAGGTTCGAGTCACAGGTCTTTTGTAGGGTTACGGTAGATAGGGTTAAAGTATAGGGTATAGGGTTACGAGTTGTCGGCCACTTCACTTCCCCAGATTTTCCGATCCTGTGATTGTGAGTTTTACTTTTCCCTCTTTTTGCGCCTGAACTTTCACCCACCTGCAGATGCAAGAGCGCAAGAGCGCAAAAGTGAGATGCAAAACGGGGTCACCGACTTGTTGTCAAAGCAATGACACGATGCGCCTTCACAAGGAGAGCCACAGGAGGGTTGGAAGGGGAACGAACAATGCACGCCGTTCGGCATGATTCTCGGTTCCTTTATTTATGTATTTCTTTTTGGTTTCGTTGCTTGAACCCCAGAAAAGGGAAAAGGCCAGAACGAGAAAACAAAAAGCGAGGCTCTGCAGAGCTTTCCTATATCTGAATACTGAGTTAATATAGCATAGGTGCTTTTGACAGCACCTTTGAAATCTGGGTCAGTTGGGAGAATGAGAAAAGATGAAATGCAGAGAGCAAGGACGAGTTTCATGACAGGGTATGATGCGCTACCAGAGCCCATTACCTCGGCCGTTCTTTGTTGTTTACCAGGCCTTTCTCACTCTAAATGCAGTCATGGTCGACTATGCTTCTGTCTCTTCACGTCTGCATTATCATAAACATACTCTTCGATGCTCCTGATTATCGCATCTCCACAAATTCAAGCCTTGTTCTTCTCTCTTTCTCCACAAGTCCAGCGCAGAGCCTCGGAATAGCAAGACAACAAAGACTCTTCTGGCTCTTGGGGTTGCATTGAGCGGGCTTGGCCACAAAAGGTCGACTTGAGAGAGCAGGACACTACGATTGTTTCGTACGAGAACCAGAGCCAAAGGAAGCGAGAATGGATCGGGTTAATTTCACCTCTTGCTTAGCTATTGCTGTTTCTGTGTAAACTATCGTGAGAAGTTCCGTAGTTGGCAAAAGGGGGAGACGGACTATCTGGCGAAAATATATCAAAACAGCGTTGATAGCGAAGAGGCTAATGGGCATATAGAATGGCCTATCTGGGCTTAGTAAAAGCTAGTGGCAAGCAAACAAAGCACTAAGCTCTCAAATTCACAGGCTAACCGGTAATCTAGAAAAGCTTCTAGCCTTGTTCCATTCACAGCTGCAGTTCGTTCAGTTCAAAGGCCCTGTAATGGTGCCGATAGCGCTACAAACTTGGCCCTTAAAGCTCGCCACACGCCCCCCCCTGGATATAGAGCCCACTCGAATCCGGGGCAGTTTCAGGCGGTCAAAGCACAAGTTGAGATCAGTGACCTATTGAGTAATCCGCCCAAAAAGGGTAAAAATTTGGCCATGGTGAAGAAAAAAAGTAGAAAGTCTGGGGGTGCCTTGACTTTCCCCCAGAAAACGGCCCGGTTTGGCGGAGACAGGGTCGTTGATTGGTTGGAGACAAGAAATGTCAAGTGGCAAGAAGTCAATTCCTTTCGGGGATAGCTCGCTATTGTCAATACCGTCTGGGTTAAACCCTAGACAATATAAGGTCGGCATACTGGTGTAACATTTAGCTCAACAATGATTCCAACTTTGATGTATCAGCCCAACTGAATTCTAGCAACCAACCCAAGAACCCTCGGAATGCCCGTGTTAATACAGTTTCTTGAGATAAGAGTGTCAAGGAGCAAAGCTATCGCACAACAAGTCCCATAGGGGCTGTGTCTCAGGCCGCCCAAACTCACATGCTTCCATCGTAAAAGGGCTACTCATTTTCATGACCATTTGGCTCAATGGAGAGGTTGGCAGTTTGGAGAACGGCGTCATTTAGTTCCGAAATATGACATAGTGCTCTATCAAGCCTAGTAGTTCTGTTATGGTAAACTGGCGGCATTGGCAACACTGTTCCTCCTGACGCTCAGGCTTGGCAAGGCCTGATGCCATGTGTAGAAGAAAGTTTGTTTAGTTTTTGTGGCAGTGAGTTGTGAGTAATAGTCAGAGAAATGGCAAGCTGTGTTTGCGGAGGGGGGATATGGAGGAGCTGAAATCACAGGTTAATATCAGATAACAAGCTGCCAGATGGGCTTGCTTTGAGATTATAGTATATTGACCGGCCCTATACATGTGGTTTGACCTGTATATAGTATTATAATAAACTTCAGATGGTGCTTGCGAAAGCGGTTCAGGTTCACATCACAAGGTTGAAATACGCCTGAAAAGGAGGCCAGAGACCACGAAAGAATGTCCCTATGCCGGATAACGTTTTCTTGGCATTCCACATTCCTCGTTGCTCCTCAGCTACTCATAAACACTGCCGCCAGTCCGACAGCCCCTTGACACAGCAACGAAGAATAAGGCGGGGTTCAGCGTCCATTGGAGAACTGAGCAAAAGGCTAACAGGCCATGCCAATGTCGCGATCGAGAGAAAGTTAAGGCTACCTCCTACCGCCATCTCCAAAATCATGCTCCCCCTCTTTTTGTACACAGCCAGTCTTGCCCATTTCGCTTCCATTGTGCAGCTACAGGACTTTACTGCCATTCATTCTTGATTTCCCATCTGCTTCCAGCCAAACAACCTATGCAAATCCAAGTCTCGCAGGATTTTTATTTTCGTCCTCTTTCTTCTTCCCAAAGCTGCGAGATTCATTTACACCCCTCAATCGATAATCCTTGCTTGCTTTTCTCCTTCTCCAGAAATTCCAGATGTTGACGTAAAGAGAAAAGACGCCCCCCTGAGAGCGCCTTTGGTGAGAGGCAGAGCTTCAATTGTGCACGGTAAGCTGCCCCTCGCTACTTATTGACGATACTGCGGGCCAGCTTCCGCAAAGAACTGTTTTCTGCTATAGAGCAGTGAAAACGGGCAAGCCCGCTGTGGTAAAATATTGTCTCCTGATGACAAGTATTGCTTCATTTTCCTGTATCTGCTAGCCTTTAGCTAGCATAGCCGCTTCCGCTCTTCTCGTCTCCGCATTCCCCAGAAATGAAACAGAAGTTCCAGTGCTGCCGAAAGCCAACGGCCTAAACCTCACATGGCTCTTGACCTGGGAACAGGCACAGGAACTTGTCTGTTCAGACCCTTGTTGTTCAACGCCTACAAAGTGCAAGGTTGAGGGCATTTTTGCTTTGATCAGTGGTAATTCGATTTTAATTTATCAACAATATTTCCACCGTTTGCCAACAAATACAAACCTGGTCACATGTTCACTTTTTGGGCCATTCCTCAGCTCAAATATCACCACTTTGCAAACTGGGCCTATTAATCAGTGACTATAGCACGCACCATATAACCGTACTGATTACTAAATGATATCATGGCTCCATTCTACTGTATTCCTGCCCACATCTTGCTCGCTCGCTCTCTCGTTCTCACTCACTGCCCCACCTCACTAATCCTAAAATCAGGGCGCCCGCTTCGGGCGCCGTGCTATGCCCTTGCCCTTGGCTACTCTACTCCTGCCTCCACCGCCATTACCATTGCCTGTGATTGCGTCGTTGTTGACAGGCTTGCGGCTATAGTCCAAGCTCAAAATGAGACGCTGGCTACTTTCCGCCTGTGTCTGCTGTGTGTGGGTTTCGGCACAGTCCTTGTCCCAATCTTCTCTCTCCTCCTCGTCGTCTTCTGCGGTTGCGGGGATTGTATCGCCCCAGTTTCTCCGCCTTGCTGAGTTTGTTCCCTCCGCCCCTCCTTGCCCGGACTCATGATGGCCTGATTCTCCATCGTTATCCTCCCCGTATTCTGCGCGGCCATGCATTCGTGCATATGTGGAGATGCCAACACTGAGAAGATCGCCACCCCAGGTGCCATTGCGCTCGTCTTCAGCCTGATCTTCTTCTTCTTCTTCTCCTTCTTCCTCCTCCTCATCCTCTGGATTGTCCTCGTGACGCTTTTGATCCAGTATTAGATCTTCGCTGCCCTGCCACTGTGACGGCCGTGGGATCTGGTCAATAAAGTCATTGTCCCAGTGTTCATCCTCGTGCGAGTCATCAGCTTCAAAGTCGGTTTGGCCGAGCTTACGCTTTGATGCAGAACCGAGATCTACGTCGTCTCGCTGAATGTTTTCTTCTGCCACCAGGCCAGTCTATGTTGCGCTAGTTAGCTTTGCGTATTCTGTGACGCTTGAAAAGTTTTCAACTCACACTTTGAACGTGGAACCCAATCAGGTGTTCCATTGCATCTAGCATCACCTTGCCCTGCACCTTTTGCACCCCAACAAAGACCACCTCGTTAAACGAGTCATGGCCTCTTTTTCTGCCCTTGCTCTCCTCGTCTTCTTTCCAAAACCAGTCCTTGAAAAGAACGAGTCGTGTAGCCATGGCCTGGTCCCAAACGGTCCCGTTGATAGCGGGCACAAGAGATGCACCTCTGCCTGCGTCCATCTTAGTGGCGCATTGTGAAAGCAAAAGGACTGCACAGTTGCGTGTGGCTGCGAGTTTCTGGAGACTACCAACTATAGACTGTAGCACCTGTAGCCGTTTGGCAGAAGGGCTATGGGCTATACATCATGTCGTTAGCCTTTTTGAGCTGCGGAACCCATAGAGTGTCGAATAATGAAAATAAATACCTTTTGGCCCGCGGAACTGCTTTTGTGCATCTCCGTTGGGCCGAGGAAATGTGTAGTTGATCAGCGTCGCTAGTCCATCAATGACGAGTAGCGTCATGTCTTTGGGGAAAAGAGATGGATTTGGTCGTTGAATGAGGGCAATGAGTTGAGCCAGTGAGTTGCAACTATAGTATGCAAATTCTGCCGAGTTTAGGTCAAACTCTGGTAGTTCTTCCTCATCCTCCAAGTCAGCATCTTCCCCGCCTTTTTCCTTGTCGTCTGCATCGCCTTGACGTTCGCTTCCGCCATCTGCAGGCGGTCTGTTTGAAGCTGCAGGGCTTTTATTAGACGCAGCAGGAGCAGCAGCATCAGCAGTAGTAGTACTAGTAGAAACTAGATGGAGTTTGGATCTGTAAACTGCATTCAAGACTTCGGTAAAGCGTGGTCCCCAAAGCGGAGCGCTGCAGTCTGCCCCCCAAAAAGACTTGAGTGTCAGCAGGTCATGTCTAGAAGAGGCTACATGGAGGGTCGATCCAACAGGCTGTCAGATGGGGATACAGGCAGGAGAGAGAAAAAAAAAAGCAAGGGCTCAGAGGCAGATCGCTAGAGCGGTGAGCCAAATGGCTACAATGTGTATAGAGAAAGGGGGGGATAGGATATGAGATGAACCGACCTACCCACATGACAGCGTGCTTGTCAACGAGCGCGTGTGCAGCAACTTGAATTCTAACGTGCAGAACACGACGTGTCAGTACAATAAACAGCTCTATGGCCTAGATGAAGCATTGAAACCAGCCATGCCTTCACCTAATAAACTAAAAAGACATGGGCACTTACCCAAACGCCGTCTTGCCCACACCTGGCGGACCCCAGACCTCCGTCATCTGACCTAGCAGCAGCCCACCCTGCGACGGGGGTGCCTCATCCGCACTTTGATGCAGAGCCTCGTCGACCAACGAGCCGGCGAGCACGCCATCGAGAGTAGCCAGGCCCGTTAGCAGACTCACTGGGGGGGCATCGTCAGGCCCATCAAGAGCGTCGATGGCAGAAACAGTGGGGAGACGATCTACGACTGTGCGTTAGCTTCACATGTCTCTTCCATTCCGAGGATGACGTACGTGTATCAGAGGGGATTTCGAAATTGGCAACATCCGGCTCGTGGACCGAGTGGTACAGATTCATGGTCCGTCTCGATAAAGCCAGATACAGCCCTAGAAAAACATAAACATTAATCACATAAAAAGTTGTGCTTGTATCCAAGGTTGTCCGTTGTTGATTGCCGCTACTTTAGGCTGTAGCTATCCACATTGAGCGGTTTGGCGGTTTGGCGGTTTGACTGCAAGTCACGTGGCGATTGCTTTCCGGCTAAATTGTGGGTAAAAGCAGTCTTTCGCAAAAGGAGACAGCGCAAAACTCCAGACGGCAAATTGATTTTCCCCGGCTTTTCAAGTACGTGGTGCTTGGCCTGATTTACGACACACGGCCGTTTCTATAGTAAGTCGGATTTGGAGTTTGTCTCTCGTTTTAATTTTGTCAGTGAATATTAACAATAATTATAGATCGCCATGAAACGGTGTCATGTGATGCTTTCTAGACATGGTATCAATCAGCCGGCCTGAAAAACGAAAGGTTTTGCGTTTGCGCTTCTCACGATGAAAATCAAGCGGTATTAGCGCTGGGGGCTTGTTTAGCCGTCCGTTGTCTATTTGACCGAGAACAGCTTTGTCTAGAAAGATGGGAACAGGCGTCATTCGCCGCAAAGCCACGCCCCCTGGTCTACATCACCAAACCCTGCATTCTCGATATTCCCATCTTGCCTGTCCAGTCCTGCTCCGATTTGTATATTCCTAGGCTTTGTTGGTCGGGCGTTTCCTCCTCTCCATGAAAGTTGACCTTTGACGCTAAACAGCTATCTCTCAACTGTTAAACCATTTGCTTCACGGATATCTTGTTCTCTGCTTCCCCTTGTCACTTTTTGCCCCGGATATCTACCAGACGACAAGGGGCCCTGGCCAATGAGAACAAGGAGGGGCGTGTGTATGCTTTGGGGCATGCCGCGTTTCCCCGTCTCTCTTTTTATTTTTCTTTTATTTTTTTCTTTAGCGCTGCAGTCGCTATGTGCTCTCCAGGCTTTTCTGCTTCGCTCCATTTAACCAATTCAGCCAAAAGATAAAATAGAACTCGGAAAACTACGCACACCGCAACTGCACTTGAGCCTCCTCCAGACGGGCCAAGTCAAACCAGACCAAGAGACCAGACCAGGCGGGGTTCCCACCAAAGCAATTTGATTTGACTGATCGACAATTCTGGGGAGACTTGTTGAGCCTCAATTCTTCTTTTGCATTACTTATTGTAATGTTTCTTAGCAAAAGGCACCGACAACCAACGACACTCTTTACTGGTAATAGCATAGCGCAACATATTCCCCTCTTATTGCTTTCTCCTTTGACTTCTCTCTGCCCCTCGCCCGCACACCAATATTGCTCCACGAAGCCCACTATTTTTTTTTTTCCTTTGAAGTGTCACGGGGTCCCCACGTGCTGGCTTTTGGTATGTCTAGACACCAAATAAATCAGCTTCAAATGTCCATGTCCGTACCTTTCTTTACTTGACTTGTCGCCCTGCCCTACCGTCGCATCATTTGCCATTTGTCTTGGCCCATTTCTGCAAGGTCCTCTTCCTTCTCTGCATCTTCCTTTTCTCACTTATTTTTCATGGGTCTTATGGCGCAGCGCGCTTTGCGTTTTCCTCGTCCTATCAACATCAACAACTGAATGCACACGCCCCCCCTTTCATGTTGGCCTCCTCCCTTCCCATAATCTTGTTTTGTCGTTTTTATTTTCTGCTGGTTGGCCTGGCCTGGCCTTGCCTGGCCTTGCCTACCCAGGTGCTGGCTGCTCCACAGTTTGCCCGAAGGATATTCCGTGAGGTGAGTTATGCACAAGCTAGGCTCAGTTGAGATAAATCTTCTTTTGCTGCTTGGCCGTATTGTATAGGCATAGCAATGCACGCAAGTGTCCCACTACTCTACACATACGCCTTGCCTGCTTTCAATGTCATCTGAATAGGTTATGTTAGTGCTCGTCAAGGGCCCTTGAGCCCTGGGCTAGAACCGCCTAGGTGAGATTGGGGAAGAGCAAAGGATTCTCTGGAGGCGGAGAAGATGCTGGAATGAATGGGGACTCGTCCCTCTCGGCGTCTTCTGTCTCCTCTTTTACAGGGCTCGCTTCCTCCCCCAGTGTCTATTTCATTCCATTCCAGCTAGCTGTCGTGGGCTCTGTGGCCCCATCGCTGTCGCTGTCGCCGGATGGTGGATCTTGCATCATTTTTGCTGAGAGCCATTCAGATGGAAAGACATGGTAAGGGATGGTATGGGCTGTGAGCAAAGAAGCAATGACGGCGGATCTGTTCCTAGGTTTTCTCTTTTTCTATTGAGGCTCAATTTGTTTGAGGCCCCGTCATTGTTTGTTGCGGCTAAGGACTGCAAAAGGACGACCAAAAAAACAAATCTGACATCCTTCACAATCCTTTCTAAAAACGGGCCGAGAAGACTGAATTATACGCTAAACAGTGAGAAAGACGCAGCAGGACAACAGAACAAGGCGCAATTTTCTTTCAGGGTTGTTCTGCCTGGGTATTGCTCTGTTTCGGGTTGCCCTTTGTTGCAAAAGCAGCCGGTAACTTGTTGGCCGGTCACTTAAGATGCCAGACTCACACTGGACACTACACTGGCTGCTCACGTCGCAGAGGTGAGTCTACATTATGCACTGGCACTCCGGCTATGTTCCCGGATGAATGGCAAACAGGTGACTTGGCTGATACAGAGCAAGAGATTGGTTGCTGTTTTCTACTGTTCCGCAGAAATGCTGGGGTTCTGCCAGGAATACTATAAAATCGCAACAGTAACTGGTTAGGAGCAATAAAACCAACGAATTTTCTTCGCTCTTCTTGGTTCATGGAAGCAAGCCGCCAGCCCAGGCTGTTTACCAACAGACCGCAACTACGCCAGGAGGAGAGAGGCTACGCTTTTCTTGCCACGATGTGCCCGGTTTGGGACAAGACGCTAATGTGTAGAAGGTCCACCCCCTATTCACTTCAAGGCGGAGAAACAAAAAAACAACCAACCAACCCAAGTTGGTGGCGGAGAAGAGGGGAGGGGAAATGAAGCGAGATGAAACTGAACGCATGCAAGCTATCGGCGACGCGAACGGAGAGGAGAGAGCAGACAGAGCGAACCGGGAAAAGCGCCAGGTTCCACCGATAGGTGTACATGCACTGATTGAAATCCATTCGGGGCGCCGAGCACGAGAGGTACTGCCTTTTCTTTGCACAAGGTTTCACTACCTACGAGTTACATACTTGAACATCTCTTTCTCTCTCTCTCTAGACTGCACCGTTGTTTTCATTGGTGAGCGCCAATCGATGTACACAATAAATTCCTAGGTTTCTATGGTTTTGGGGAGCTGTGAATGAATCAAAGGCAAAACATGGGGGAAGGGGATGTGGGTTTAGCTCAGCTCGTCAGCGGCTGTTGTTTTTTTTTTTTTTTAGTACATGCGAAGCGAGCAAGTGGGTGTAGGAAGATGGGTTGAGTTTTTGGGGCTAGAACAAAAAAGTATCGCCGAAGTCACGATGGAGTTTGGCCTATCTCGGGTGACGAGGTCCAAGAGTGAGAAACGATGTTAATAATAAACCAACGAATAAACCAGGAGGCGGTTGGTTCTTTTGCCTAGTTGAGCCTCAATTTATGATGGCGGGGAGGAGGGAAAGAAGAAGAAGAAAAAGTTTAGTCATTTTTTTCTAATTTACATGTCTCCTTTACCCTCCCTGGGCGATCCTTTTTTTGTGTTGTGCGTCTGGGGAAAAAAAAAATGAAGAGAAAGAAGAAAAAGAACAAGCATCAAAAATGAGGCTCTGCGGCTCCTTTGAATTGGGAAACTGGGGGAATGTAATGCAGAAACAAATGAGGACAACACGTCAGCCGGCTGGTTAACCTCCACAAATGTGGTGATTTTTTTGGGGTCTTTATTTACTCGACAGCTTTTGTGATTTTCCAAAGTCCATTTCATGTGATGACGATACGAACAAACTCGGCGAATTAACTCGTGATAAGAGTGAAGAAGTGAATCAAATACTGGAGATTAATATCCAAGAACACAAAAGGAAAAAAGAACCGTCATCAACACGAATAACGCAAACGATAAATGAAGGGAAAAAAAAAAGAAAAGAAAAAAAGAAAAGAAACTCTGCCTCAGACAATCGGCCTCTCTTCGGTCCAGCTTTTCTCTCCCCAATTTTCACACTCTGGCATTCTCACCAGTCGGCTTGAAACGAGCCCCCCGAATCACAGTCTGATATTGTCCGCGTCTGCATAGCTTTTTTTTTAAAAAAAAAATAAAACTATTTATTCATTCTTTGTGCACATTAGCAGGCCACAGACAACTTGGGACTGTGCTTTTTCCCCCATCCATAGACAGCTTCAAGGACCATCATGATACAAGCACAGATGCTATTGCCGCTCAACTCAAGAGACCAATAAGTCCTTAGGGCCCCCATAGGGCGAGCCAGAAAATACTTAGAGCCATTTCCAGAACTACAGTGTTAAGACAGGCGGCCCTAGGCTATAGCGCCAGAATCGAGTCATTCCCAGGGCCCCCTTGTAAACAACCCAACTGTGGAGGTTACGTTGTGAAAGTCAGACGGTGTGAGTATCTCTTACGACTCAGTGAACTAGGCTTATGAGAAAGCTTTATCCAACACCCTAGAACCCGTTCCAGACGCTGGATATGGTCCGATGCCCAACATTTGGCGACTCGGTTAGGCACTCATTCAGCAGTCATCAGACACTACAAGCTGTGCAGGCCCCTTCATCGGCCCGGCTATCCAAGCCTCCTCTGGCGTTCGTTTTGCTTCTCCAAGCGCCCTCCAGGCCTCGTACATCCGGGCCATGCAACCCTTGATTCCAAAAGTCTGACTCCCACCCTTCAGCCAGATATACGTTCGTGGATTTCCAAGGCGCTTGTCAATCTACTTTTAGCCAAAATGTCAAAACCAAATCATAGAGAATCTCGCTTGCGAGGCTCTTGCCAGGAAGACGAAATGGGAGAAGAAGACATCGTTTAGCCAGTCTGACAATAGCCCAGTAATAACAACACCCGACGGGCCTGCTAAACACTCTGTGACCAAAACGCATTCAGCACACATATACACAGGGTTATAACTTGCTCGTAACCCTAAGATATCGCATGGCCCCGCGTCGACTTATACTCGACTGATTTCACACGGATGCTTATCGCATTTGATCCGGTGTCTCCCGATGGACATGACATATTATATTACCGTGCCGCCAGCCATTCCGTTTATAGTCGTTAATACAACAACAACACTTCGGTACTTCTCCATTTACTCGCCTTGGCCAAGTCAGCAACTCTAGATCTTTAGTCTATAGACAACACAGCACTAAGCCCTGAAGAAAATTGGGGAAGGCTCATGGTCCAGACTCCTTTTTTGCGCTTAGTAAGTCATCACGACCAGTAGCACAAACAAGCTCTAGTGGCCTTTGCATCGACGCCTCTTACTGGTGATATTACCGGACAGGGCGACCCGCAGATTTGATATCGGCACACAATCAATCATGTATTAGACCATCTTGTTAGAGAACCATCCCGTTTGCCCTCGTACAGTACGCTACACGGCCCATTAAAACTTTTTACTGCCGCAGCGCTGTAGCTCAACCTGTATAAGCCTAGTCTCATGCAAGTACTAGAACTACATGTTGGACGCAGTGTGATAGCACTGGCTACTTGCAACGTGAGCTCAGTCTGTGGCCCAAACAGGATCCGACAATTTTTGCCACAGACAAAAGCAGCGTCGGTTCTGGAACGACTAGAGCAAGCAGCTGGCTGTGCCACCGCCGCGTGTACGGTCTATTCTCGCCCGCTGCGCCGATAGGTTGAAGCAGTCTGAGACAAGGCCCGAAGGCGGCCAAGGCCGGTGATTCTATCATGTTCTTCTCGCCTAAACTGCGGCGCCCTCGGCCCTTTTTCTTTTCACGTGCTCAAGACAAAAAATACAACAAGTCAGAGAGTGTTATCTACATGCTTTATGCATGAGCGGCTGTCCCTTCCCTTTCTCCGAGCAGAGGGGGAGGCAAACATCCAGCGCGGGTCGTCAGAACCTTCCGCAAACAAACAGACCAGACTGGATCAAAGACTTTGAGGATGCCTGTCTTGGCTTCACGTCGCATTTGGTGGCGTTGTCAAAAATCGCCTACGGTGCGCCTCTTTCCCACATTTCCATAGCAAAGCGTTGGGGGTGCATTATGACTTGTAGCGCTGGTGTCTGATGAAAGCCTTGGGCAAAATTGGAAGGGCGGGGTGTCTCGATGCGTTATCTATCTCGAAAGCCGTTGATGGGGATGGGATGACCTAGAATGGTTTAACAAACATCGTAAAATAACCAACGGCAAAGAAAAGGTTGGCTGCAAACAACGGAAATTAGCATAGCAAACAGGACGGCAATAACTTGTGTATCCGCAATGAGCGGTGAGCACGCGTTGCAAACACCCGCCATCGACCGCTTTTGGATTGGAACTTTCAGAAACCGCACAGGAGTGAGGTTTAAGTTGAATTTTAGTCAAAGGATCGCGAAGTGCCGAGCAGCAGAAAAAGACATCCTAAATAGGTATGTTTGTTGTAGAGCCGCAAAATGAGATTAGCCGGGACACCTTTCGTTTGCCGCCAAAATTGATGAACCAGCCATGGCAAATGTGAATTTTGCCAGGAATAGATTTCTGTGTGTGCTAAGAAAAGGGAAAAAAAGAATTTGTGTACGCAAACAAAAACAAAAAGCAGGACGTGGGGAAGAAACAGAGAACCCACACCCGCGCACAAAATATGGGGATGGCGAGAGCATCACGCCACAACTCGCGGCGTCCAATGAATGCTTAGCAATAAAGCAGGAAAGGGACAGCACAGACGGGCAGCTACGTCTGCGGAGAACGGACGACTGGAAAAACAAAGGGAAACAGCAATATGGAAGGCAGAAGCTGCGGAATTTGTGGTGCCGTTGTGCCGTTGTGCCGTTGTGCCGTTATGCGCGAGCTTGCAGGTGTGGATAGAGCAGACATGCTGCTGAAATCAAGAAAAGGAAACAACTAGACAAGAAACAGAAAGATCAGAGACAGGAAAAGGTAACGTTGGAGGTAGCTGCGCTTGGCAAATGGTACGTGGTGCGCGTACAATGATGTGTATCTCATGCTTGGGTTTCTGTGCAGCTGGTACTTGCTTCTGTGTATTGCGCATGTACTACCTATGCAACTTGACGTGTGGAAGAATCAATTGACTCACTTTTGTCTGTGATAAACAGGAGACTATGGCCCTGCCCTTCCATGTTGATGTTGGCTGTCAAATCCCCCCAGGCAAACATTGGGGTAGGCCTAAGCAAATTTGCGGGGACAAAGAAACAAAAACACGCAAAGGAGTGTTTGTGTGCGCAGCTGCAATAAATCAAGGCGCAATATAAAAGACAAAATTAATATTGTGTAGCTTCGTGGGTAACAAACCAGAAGGGGGGAGAGCGCTGCAAAGCCAGAAGCCAGAGAAAGAGTCGGGAATAAAGGGGCCCCGGATTTACGTTTTCCAGCACCCAATAGCGCACGCAGGGCTAGCGAGGAACAAGCAAGGGTTTGCGGCTTGTTCAGGAGTTCTTGGGAACAACACCGCCGGGCAAGATAAACAGCCAAAAGCAACGGAGAAGAAGGGGTTGATGCTGTTTGTCAAACAAGACAAGCATCCCTTTGCAGCGCATACATTGCTGGACGAATACGTTGATTTGAATTGCAGAAGTAAGCTTAGAATAACGTTTTCCTATTCGGCCCGGCCCTACGAGACGGACTACCTGCAGTAGCATAGGTTAGACCTGCACCTAGTTTCGTGGCCATCTTTGCCGACTCTCTGAATGTGATGGATGCTCTGCATTTGCATCGGCACACCATCATTTCGTACTGCCTGTTTCCTTGTATTTCTCTTCTACCACTGGTTTCTCTCTTCCTCTACTACCATAATACACTGCCATACTATCACTGCTTTCTCTCCTCTTCTACTACCACTTCTTTCTCTCTTCCACAGCTGTCCCCCCACGTCCGCCTTCTACTTTCTCCGTGCATTTTATTTACTCGTCTTGACCCCTCCCTCCCGTAATGGGTTACAACAGTACAAAGCTCGGGGCGCAGAATGAAGTCAGATTAGGCAGGCCAAGCAATCAGAGGCAAAGCCTAGCGGGGGAAACCTGGAGAACATAACCCCAGAGTTGAATAAAACGTTCTTTTAGCCAGTGCTGAATATACGGGGCACCCCGGATTTAATGATACCCCGGAAACATCGGGACAAGGAAGGGAAAAGGGAAAAAGTCTGGGGCGATGATGGAAAGGCAGAAAAGGAGAGGGCCATTCATTAACAAAAGACGGCGATCGTCTTGCCTGACTGGCTCTGGCTTCGTATCATCCGAGGTTTTGTATTCTATTCTCGTCTCCCTGTCGTGTTCCATTTTTCAACTTGTACAGATCGCACTCTCCATCTCTGTTTGGCTCTCTGCGTCGCCTCTTTGTCTCGCACCCGCTGCTTTTTACAACCAATACAATCCCGTTTGTCCGACTCACGGAGAAAAAAATCCAGGGAAATGCTAATGATTCTTCGACTAATTTTTAAATGATTAAGGGCAACGATGGGACATTGTGGCAGCCTTGGGAATCAGTAATGGAATCAGTAATGTCGATTAATCAACCACCCAGTAACGAGAATAATCCGGGCTGAGTCTGTGGCTGTTCCTCTGCAGGGCACCAGAAGCACTACTAGTCCTGTCCACAGTCAGCCGGTAGTACCAAGCTGCTTTGCCCGTAGTAGAAAGTACTACCACTGCCAAGCTGGGTCAGTGAATATGGATATGAGGTAAACGCTGCCGCTGCCAGTCTGGACCAGCCCGCCGATTACGCTTGTAGATACTTACTTTGTCGACTACCGTGTTGGGTATCACAAGGGCCAATACGCAGTTGCGATTCAATGACCTCCACAGTACCCGTTGAGCCAACAATAACGCTACGTCGTCTTGACGTACGCAAGTACCTCGTTTCTCCAACTTGAGAATCTGCTAACAATATCAGCGTCTTTATTCACCTGATTCAATCTATAGCAAAAGACTGAAAATATGTAGACAGGTTTCCATTATATCATCATGGCCGTTTTAGAGGCTGACTTGTATCTCAAAGTCGAACAAATAAGACATCACAAGCTGTATTAAAAAGGGAAATTCCGTAAAACCAGGTATAAGGTAAATCCATCCCAGCGGCTTCTTATTGGACCGGAGCGACGGCTTCTTCCTAATTGGGTTATTCGCAAAAGATGGCTTTTCTTACAGCAGTTTGTGTAGAGCAGAGGACCAAGGTGACTAGCAACAAGCGTAATTACCGAGGAAGTTGTAGTGTTTACAATAGAGGAGAATAGGGTTTGCGGGGCGATTGTCCACATAGGCTAAACCCTAAATAGCTAACGGGCCGATTAAGCAAGACAAGACAAAAAGACTGAGTTTTGAGGGGAAGAGCGCAATGCATTGGCATGCACGATAATTATGTTTGTTCTTGTTCTCTTTTTGTTCTGATACTCTTGAAAAAAAAAGGAAAAAAAATAAAATAAAAAAACGCTTTGAACCAGACGAGAAAGCATGAACCGATAAATACAGGAAATAATTCCATAGAAAATACCTTTTTTTTTCTCTCTCTTTTCTGTGCCTTTCTCTAGACTTCCTTTTCTCAAAGTCTTCTCCCCCGCCTGATTTCCCAGCGCGCCATCGTGGGGATAAAAAGAGCCTCCTTTTTCCAGATTTCCTCGTCCATCCGCCCAGCGGATGAATGTGAACAGAGAAAAGGTTGGTTGTTTTGTTTAGCCGCACTTGAGAACTGCATTTTGCCCAAGATAACGAATAAGCGCAGGCTAAAAGAGGTCTTTTGGATAAGAGCAAAGGTGGAAAAGGACCTTCCTCGTTGACCAGCTCCGGTTCTTTGTTTGACGGAGCCCAGTGTTCCAAGGAATCGAACAAGACGAGATGGAAAGGAAGGTCTGATATTGGCATGGTCCTTGCGTCTGGCCGCGTGACTTGATTTATTTGTTGGTGCTTGATTCTTTTTCCAGGAACTTTTATTTGCAAGCAAATGTATTGATTGATATAAAATAAACAAAAGTAACGCAACAAGAAAAAAAGAATAAAGTCGTTATCGTGCCCCGGCTGGCTCTGGCATACAAGGATCGCCCAGATAGGATATCCCGCCTATGATACAACTGTTTGGGCTGAGCCTGCGTGCGCTATCACACAGTTCCAGGCTGGCCAATCTGTTGCTTTGCATTGGCGTAGCGCTTCGAGCCAGCAAAACAAAGGTGCAGGTGCAGCCGCTGCGGCAGAAACAAACATGGGGATTCATTCCCCTCTTTTTCCTGTAAAAAAGCTCTTGCTCTGTAGGCTTTTGCGCGACTGGCCTTATCGTGAAGCGTTCTAGGCCTCGCCGAACCAAAGTAACCATGCGTGGTTTGTGCCGTGTTACCCACTTCCCCTTGAGCTTGATCAATCTGTAGCGTAGTTCTGGGCCCCTTTGCTAGTCTTGGATAGATGATATCAAGATTGCTTTTCTGCAGGCTTTTATCATTCGCCCTGTCTATTCTGATCCATTTCCCAAATTGCAAATGCCCCCGCCCACAGCACATTGCAAACAAGACTATATCTCCCGAACACGTGTAAGCCCAACTAGCCCTTAGCAAGCTTTACCGCAAGGCAGAAAAAACAACACAGGTAACCGAGGTTGTCAAGCTCAGCAAATTACCTGGGCCAAGCCTACGCTCCAAGAGCCCAAGAAGTAAGAGAACGCGCCGCAGCAGCAAGAAACAAACGAGGTAAAAGGAATGGGAAATGGAGAAGAAAACAGATATTAATGTCTCCTATCAGCTCCTTCTTTGAGTTGCGGAAAATAAGAGGGGTGTCTCGCTTGCAGTCTGTTGGCGGTTGTTTGGCTTTGCTACATTTGGTGCAACTGAAGTTATATTTTATCCCTTTAGTTTCGTTTGTATGCCCTCATTTGGCCTATGGGCGACAAGAGCTAATGCAGAGACCATTTGGCTGTGTGCGGCACGGGCTGTTTAAAACCTGAGAGCCGTGTTTCTGATGGCTAGTATGCAGTGTACTCGTGTGTCATGGTGAAGGTTGTCTTGCACTGTTTGCACGTGAAAAACGTAGAGTTTTGCTTACCAGTAAGGGTTATATACCCTTTTTTTCTTTTTTCTTTCTTGCCGGCCAAAACGCGCTTTAGCGCTGCTGAGAGCGATGTCTTTCCCCGCTAAATCCCCCAGAAATCAGGCTTCCCCAGGCGCAAATAGTTGGGGTAAAAACCACAGGCTCTACAGCTGCTGGCTGTTTTTAGGTGTGTGTGTCTCTAGCCAAGTGTAAATCTGGGGAAAGAACCTTTGTGACTTTAACTTGGTGTGTTTGCCACTTGATATCATGATGCTATCACCAAACATACAGATTCAATCAGACTCAACTCACATTTTACATAGTGGCTCGGCTTCCAACCCGGATTCCTCATAGTGTTGCACTAGCTGGACCTTCTATTCTTCCACCATTTATTTCTTGCGATGCATCACAAATTCCACAGATCTCCACATGCTGTCAGGCTCGGCTCTGGGCGGTTTTATTATTACTATTATTAAATCTCTTTCTTCATCTTACCAGCTTTTAGTCTCCCCTCTAGAAATCTAGACATCATTGAGCCCTCATCGGATTTCTCCTCGCTCTGGTGTTCCTATTTGCCACCCAGGCCAGGCGTTATCGCGGGCTTTTATTAGTCAATTGAAGGGCCCGCTTTAATTCTAATGGCACCGGTAGAAGAGAGACACAGCACCAAGACTCTGCTCGTTGACGCACACATCCAAACAAGGCAAAGCCGACAATCCGCACCATTAAAGCTGAGTAGAGCACGAGGCGCACGCACTAACGCAACTAACACCTAGCAAAATGGCATTTCTGGGGAAGACAGGGAGCCTGCTCAATCCCAAGACATTTTTGCCTTTAACGAAGTGTCCTATGGCGAATTTCTCGGCGGGTTTCCTGGCCATTTGCCATTTCCCCGTTTTTAAAGCTATAATTGCCTATTTTCGAGTATCATGACGAACTAACAGGCGATAATGATGTATTCAAAGAAAAATGCGGCCTACAAAGGTACTATTACCGCGCTCTACGGGCTGCACTAAAATGTGGAGAAAGTGCATTGTAGTTGCAATCTCTTAACCCTTGCCCTTCACAACCCTCAAGACGCTATTCTAATTGGTGCCCCCGGTAAAAAGGCAGAACGGTCTGGGGCCAAAGATAAGCACAACGGCAAACAGGGTCTCACAATTCTTTCTTACCCAAGTTCCAGCCAGCGCCCAAAGCTTTCTGACTTGCTTAACTCAGCAATACAAAAGACTGTTGACCGTTTTTGTCCAAGTTCCCCGCCACGTTGGATGGAGAGAGGAGGAAGACAGTGATGGGTGAGCAGAAACGCTCGGCTCGGTGATCCGGCACGAGGAGGCTCTGCGGGTTTCATTGGCTGGACCGCAGTTGGTTTTGGCCACTGGCTGTTTTTCTTGTTTCTTCTAATGTTAAATTAGTTCTTTTCAAGGTTGAGCAACCAACTAGATAATTTTAGCTTTGTCTTGTCCCCCCACTCCTCACTTGCCTTTTCCTCTCTGGGATTTTTGCTTTTCTTTTGTCTGCCCAATAAGCAGAAACTGCAACGTTGGCTAATCGTTGGTAACTTTGCTACTCTTTGGCTGGCCTAGGCATGCTTGGTATTTGAGTGTTGCAAGCAGGCAGACAGGCAGCAATGACGTGCACTCAATACTGGTCTGGAGCTTCTAGTCTGAAAGCCGTGCTGGAATGGAATATATGCATATCAAGACAAAGAGGGCTCGTGCATGCTGTGTAAGTCTCGTCGGCCAAGGCGATACTCAAAACCGGGTTGGAGGCAGCACTAACCCCTCCACTCTACCTTTAAATCACAAACACACATATGCACACACAGGCCAACCAAGCTCAAAAGATCGCGAGGAAGAGGCCCACGCCGGCCCTACTTGGCAAAGTTAAACGTCAGGTCAAGACACGCATGATCATGCACTCTATCCCAGCAGGGCCTTTTTATTTCTTCGTTTTTCCCCCTTTGACTCCAGTCCTTTTGTTCTCTTGCATTTGTATTCTTTCTTTTCTGGGCTGAGATCTTGTCACGATACACAGCATGAGAAACAATGGGATATGCGAAATTGGCGGCCAAGAAAGTAGGGAAAGCCAGACGGGACAGAAACCAGGCAGAGCCAAGACGGGACAGAAACCAGTGAAAGTCAGGGCGGGACAGAAACAAAAGGGCAAGGCCTGGCTCTGAGAGAGTGGGTGCTGGCTGCACTGGAGCTGGGCGAGCGGCTACGGACTCAAGGACATTTTTGGGAGCATAATAAGAGAGTAGTTTCTCGATACTCATTGGCTGCGGGCTGTATAAAAGTCGCCCTGCTTTACGAGACCCATCACAGTGTGCCAACCAAGACTGGTTCAGCATCTCATCAAGACCATGCGCGTTAACCAGTACACAACTCAGGAGTGGTTTGCTCCTGTGCAGAGCATAATTAAGAAAACAAAACATTCACTATATATCATTACCACGCAGCTGGCCGCACCGTATCTGCCGTGCAACAAAAAGAGGGCATGAAAAGAAATCTTCTAGCTCCTCACGGACGCGGCATTGACAGATGCTTCACGAAAAGCAGTTTAATTATGCCTTTGTCCTTGCCTGCTGTATACTGTGACTCTACCTTTTTTGTAACTTTTCTTTGCAGTCCAGCTCTTCACCAAAATGGGCCATGTGGACGACCGAAACAAACCAGGGCTCTTTCGTTACCCTGTGATCAAAAAACCGTATGAGCTTCCAGGCCAAGGCTTGTGTTATGACTGGAAGCTGAAAAAGGTGGCAGCTGATGGCTGATAGATAAGTGAACGGGCTATCAGACACAGCGGCTGATCACGGAGCATGAATGCAAGGAGATGGAATGGACTCTTGTGGCTTTATTCTTTGACCTAATGGCATAATGGATAACGGATACACTGGAAATGGGGCGTGTTAAGCTGTGCTGTGACGCACGCCGGTGGTTTGTGATCGCAACGGCAAGACAAGTATGGTAGCTATTGTCTGGAGCTCGCCAAGCAGCCAAAGATGAGACCAGCTTACTGTCGGGCTCGACCAATAGGAGGTGGAAAATGCCGAGGGTAAACCAAAGCGTAATAAAGCTGTCTTGGAGCTGAAAAGAAAACGAGGCCCTGACGCGTGTTCTTTGTTACTCTTCTCTTGCTCTGCCTCCCTACACTTGCGAGCCAGGAATGAGGCCGAGAGGGTTCTGTGGTGGACATGTAGCAACAGGACTATCCATAGCACATGTTGGTTTCATGGGTGCCTAGCCTAGTAATTCACATGCATATACACAAAGTAATACCTGCCGTGTGAGTACAGATTCTACAGTGTATCTCGTTATGGAGCATCGAGGCGCAATAGCACCGCACTGCAGCGAACGATGACGAGACTGAGAAAACGCCGAGGAAACAACTGCAGGGACGTACCAGGCTTGGAAAAGGTACTCCGGTATAACTGCAACGGCGCAAGTACCGCAAGTACCTTTTGGTTCACTGGTACTTGCTTGGTTCTTGGCTGCGATTGCTGTGAATTCTGGGGCTCTGGGACAGGCTCTTTCTGTTTCTTGATTTCCTTTTTGGCACTTGCCGCCTGGGGAAAGAAAGGCAAATGGGAAAAAAAGGGTAGGCAGACCACGTAAAGCCCGTGGGCGTTGTTTCCCCCAGATACCCCATTCTGTATTTTACAAAGTGACGCGATGCTAGAGACCTCCACATTGTTTAAAGAAGATGCTCACACCCCTCATTTCCTTGTCGTGTGGTCACTGGAAAACACAAGAGACAACGAAAAGCGATGCAAGAGAAGGAAAAAAAAAGCATTTGGCTACGGGCGAGGCTGTCTCTAGCGACACACCAGGAGCCCCAGTTGCACTAGACCCGTTAGCGCAGAGACGAAGAGGGGCTAATAAGGGGGGGTGTGAGTGTAGCAGCAGGTGGCAGGCAGGCTATAGCCAGGGTTTTGGAAGGCAAGCGTGGGGATTAAATTCTGGATTTAATCAATGACGTTGGTTGTTTGTTCTGTTCTGCTGTTTGCCTTGTTCTTTTGTGGCTTCCTTGCAGCGAGCGTGCAGCAAGTCTTCTTTCCCGGGGGGGAAAGAAGCAAAGAAGTAGAAGCAGGACACAGGCAAGAGCTAGAAATACGAAAGACGGATCGCAAAAAAGAGCGTGCTAGCAGGTGAGAAGGTGCCTTGGAACGCTGCGAAAGAAGGTAGTTGCTAAGCGTTGAGAGCCGAGTCAGGCGGGCAGAAGGGCAGAAGGGCAGGAGGGAAGAGGGCAGGCTGGAGGGCAGGCTGAAGAGCAGGCAGAAAGAGGCACAATAGAGAGGGGCAAATGGATAAAAAAGGCGGAGAGAAGTAACAAATCTGGGGTGGAGCGGCGCAAGCAGCGAAGAAGTCCAAAGACAAGTAAGAAACGTCAAGGTGCGGTGCAGAAAAGACAAAAAGGCAGGACCTGGCTGGCTGGGCCTTGCATCCATTCACCAAGTTTTGTCCTTGCGTCTTGTTTCTGTATTGCTCTGCCCTGCCCTGTATTTCTCTGCTCTGCTCTGCTTTGCTCTGTATTCCTCCTGCCCTGCTCTGTATTGCTTGCTATGCCCACTGCTCCGCGTACCAGCATTGAATTTATCGACTTTATGTCGTTGATTTCTTTTCTGCTTCCTTCGCTTTCCGGGACACTTTTAATCGCTATTGATTAATTTCTTTTTCTTTTTTTTTTTTCTACCCACGTCGTGTCTTTGGCCATTTTTATTTTTATTTTTACTCTTTTCTTCTTATTTTCTTTCCTTTTATCGCCCCCCCCCCCCAATGCCATTACATACATAAAGCTAGACGCCCCGTCGTTATCGTCTTGGGAAACGCCGGCCTTCTCTTCTCTTCCTGTTTCTTCTCCCCACTTCATCTACTTAACTCTGCCAACATACATCATTGCTCATCCCCAATATCTCTTTGATCTTTATCAATCTATCTTGTCCTCTGCGAATCGCCTCACTTCATTCGTCCCATCCCCTCATCTCCAATCACAACCTTCTCTCTCACTTCCGAGTGGCTTACTTCTGTCCATCTTCGGCTCCTCTTTCTCCACCACCGAACGCTCTTCTTCAGAGGCATCGCTGGCTTAGGACTCCTCCCCGCTCTCTGCGCCCAGTGTTCCCCAATCAACCACATGAAACGAACCTCTTCCGCAGTGGATTTCGCCAATCTACTGCACCCGTCCAACTCGGGCTCTTCCTCTTCTGCCTCTTCGGCTAACAACTCGGGTGCTTCTACGCCGCTGTCTGACATGTCTTCCAACTCTTCCATCTCGTCGCTGCTGAGGGCTAACGGCCCCCTAGCCCAAGCTGCAAATGCTGCCTCCAATACTGGCTCGGCTGAAGGCTCGGCTTCATCTTCTACTACTCCCTCTGCCTCTAGCTCTTCTACTACTCCCTCTGTCTCTAGCTCTTCCAACGAGCTGCCTCGGCCATACAGGTGCACCATGTGCGACAAAGCCTTTCACCGTCTGGAGCATCAGACCCGCCACATCCGCACCCACACGGGCGAGAAACCTCATGCTTGTGCTCACCCAGGCTGCAGTAAGCGCTTCTCTCGTTCTGATGAGTTGACGCGCCACACCAGAATCCACAACAACCCCAACTCAAGACGAACCCTTAGGGCACAGCAGCAACAGCAACAGCAGCAGCAACAGCAACAACAGCAACAACAGGCTCAGCAGCAGCAGCAACAGCAGCAGCAGCAGCAACAACAACAGCAAC